>JAVJIF010033637.1:0-162811 GCA_038442645.1 Agave tequilana
GTAGGCTGTCTAAAAATCACCAAGACAAGCCACCAAACACAGAGATCCAAGATCCAGGCGCAAGGCTAAATGTGACAATCAAGACGCGAGAGATAGCCCGCGTCTCAGCATCAAGGCGCGTCAGCCCGAAGCCCGCGTCTCAGCATCAAGACGCGAGAGATAGCCCGCGTCTCAGCATCAAGGCGCGTCAGCCCGAAGCCCGCGTCTCAGCATCAAGACGCGAGAGATAGCCCGCGTCTCAGCATCAAGGCGCGTCAGCCCGAAGCCCGCGTCTCAGCATCAAGGCGCGTCAGCCCGAAGCCCGCGTCTCAGCATCAAGGCGCGTCAGCCCGAAGCCCGCGCCTCAGCATCAAGACGCGTCGGATCGACACCCACGTCTCGGTTGCAACTACCCCGATTATGGCGCCATCCGCCGCCCATATAGCGGGGAAGTTGGCCCTCATCGTGGAGCACTTTTAGGGGGCACGATCACCCCCTAAAAACCCTATAAATAGTCCCGTCACTATTGAAGGAGAGGAGGACAATTGACGACGAGAAGGAAAAAAGACGACAATCAAAGGAGAGATCAACGACAGAGAGAGAGAAAACCCTTCAGCGAGCTTACTGAGTACTAGCCGCTCTTCGCCTACCTCCTCCTCTAGAGTTTTGGTAGACGGAGCTGAGTTACTCCCTCTACCGACCGAAGAGAAGATCCCCGACGGTCCGAACAGTCATCCGGTCAACGGAGAACAAGATTCACTCTCCACCGCCACACGAAGAACCCAGCACTAAACAAAGGGGGAATTCAAGATTCAATATTCCCCCTCCCTTGTAACCGGAAGATTAAGCCGGCTGTAATCTTTTCCATCTGATTCCAGGAAGCGTTACACCAGCCAACCCCTCTCCGTGTCAAACAAGAGATGGCGACTCCGCTGGGGACTACTTTCGTCACTGACGAACAGATCGTGGCGCAGGATGATGTTCTCCGTAAGGGGAAGATGGTCGAAACACTCGTTGTCGAGTTCGACCAGGCGAAGTATGAAGAGTTCCTCTCTTCTGGCTCCAAGAGCCCAAAGACCCGCGTCTGCCGCAGGGTCTCAACTGAGAAGCTACCCGAAGCCCAATCTGAGGCTCTGCCGGGTGCCGATGCCCACTGTGCCGAGACAAGTTCGCGCGCCAACGCCTCCCAGAAGGCCCGCGTGACCTCAGGCACTGCTGTTGCGATCAACCGCGTCGCACAGAACACACGCGCCAACGCCTCCCAGAAGGCCCGCGTGGTTCCAGGCACCACTGCTGCTGCGATCAACTGCGTCGCGCAGAATACCCGCGTCAACGTCTCTCAGGAGACCCGCGTGGTGAACACTCTTGGTTCTACAAACCAGGATGTTGTTGGTTTCTCTCCACCTCCTCGACGCAATCGAAATGCTGAGCGTCGACAGAGGAGACGCGCGCGTCAACTCCAAGTCGGAACCGTGGGTTGTCTGACTGGGGGTAGACGCGGCGTACAATCTGATGCCTTGCCCGCACCTCGTCCAGTGCGTGAGATCCGCGTTTGGAGACCCAAACGCGAGACCCCTCAAGTTGAGTCCTCTGAGGACCAACTCATCAAACGCCAGGGTGAAACCTCCGCGTCTTTTCAAACGCAGGAAGTACGCACTCATAGGCGTGGGGCCCAGCAGCCCACTCTCTCTCAAGCAACTCTGCCTAAACGCATCAGGCAGCAACGCGAGACTCGCGCGCGCGTCATACAGCCGCGTCATGAGAGTCGCGTCCCTGAAGTCTGCGTCCAGGCTGAACAGCACATGACTGTCTCCCGTCTTCGACGTCGCGAGACCAGTCTCTTTAATCCCCCTCCCACGGATTTGAGGGATTATTTGACAAGGAAAAGAAGTGCCAATCAAGCCACTTCGTCATGCTGCTGTCAGCAACTCATCCATATGCTCTCTGGATGCCATTATGGATCAGGCGTGCACCAGCAGTCCTTAATCAGACAGCTGACCCTGATTCCCCCGTCAGCCAAAAGAAGACGCTCCCACAGGAGGAGAACCTTCTCAGATGTTGAATACCCGGAGCTTACTGCAAACATGACTAGCAGAAGCAAGGGAAAACAACTAATGGTCAACTCAGAGGAATCTGACTCTGAGCCGGAGGGGGTGTATCAACACACTCGCACCCGGACAGGGGCCATTCCCCCAATTGACTATAATGCCTTAGCCCGCGGCATTAGAATGGGTGGTTCTCACTCCGCTATAGTGGAGTCGCAGGCTTCAAACTCTTCCGTCGAGAAGGAGGCTTCCGCCTACATGGCCGACACTCCTGAGGAGACGACCAGGCGTTTAGAACAGACGCAGAAGCACCAGATGGATATAATCGCCTCTCAACAGAGATCCATTGACTCCCTTAAGCATATGCTTGAGAAATTGCTTGAAGAAAGAGCGAGATCTCCCCCTAGACGGCCGAAGGGGAAAGGGAGAAAGGGAGGAAGCCCACCCTCCGAATCTTCTGACGAGACACGACGATCTACCTCGGATGTGTCCAAGCCCTCGTCGCAGGCAAGAAGCGACCAAGACCAGGAGAAGACTCATGCTAAGAGGATGAGTCAATTGGAACGACGCCTCGAGGCCCTTGCCAATCGCAAGGACCTCCAAGAAGCTGGAGTGGTCCGGCCCTATCCGGCTGAGTGGGACTTAGTTCCATACCCTCCTAAGTTCAAGGCCCCAACCCTCCAAGCATTCGACGGGAAGGGGTCACCCAACCAGCACATCTACTACTTCAAATCCCAGACCGGGAATGTGGTAGATAATGACGCCATCCTGGCGCGACTGTTCATCGGCACCCTGAAAGGGTTGGCTTTTGAGTGGTTTATGAAGCTCCCGGAGGGTTCTATCAAGAACTGGGGGGATCTAGAGAAGCTGTTCTTGACACGCTTCTTCGAAGATGACTCCGAAGTCACAATGCCCACCCTTTTAGCTACCAAACAGCGGAGAGGGGAGTCCGTCAAATCTTTCGTGGAAAGATTTCGGAACACGGCACTCCGGTGCCCAAGCGGTATGACCCAGGCCACCCTGGTGGAAACATGCCGCCACAATCTCCAAACCTCACTCCTTGCTCAAATAGGAGTTGCTGAAAGCCGCACCTGGAAGCAGTTAGTCCAACAGGGTGAACAGGCTGAGGAGATTGTTGCCCGTGTTAAGGCAGAGGAAGGCAAGCTGCGGCCGGAAAGGTCGACAAGGCGTGCACCGGCACCAGACACCTCCCTCCAGACGAAGCGGAAGGATAATTTGGCGACGGAGACCAAATCTCCCGCCAAACCTCAAACAGGCAGGGCAAGTGGCTCTTCAAGCCAGCCACGCCCCAACAAGCAGTATTCCTTCAAGGAGGAACACGTCGATTCGCTCTTCAAGCTACTCAACAAGAGCAATCGACTGAAACTCCCTGAAATTAGACGCCCGGAGGAAGTCGGCAAGACCGACAATCCCAACTACTGCATGTACCACAGGATGTTGGGACATCCTACCAAAAGCTGCTACGTCTTCAAGGACATTCTTCAGGCTTTGATTGACGCGGAGGTGCTCAAGCTCCGACCAGAGCAGAAGAAGGTCACGGCCAATGTAACGTCGGTTCTCCAGTTCGGGAGACAACCTCCAACGCCTGCGGGGGTAACTCCTATTCCAAGAGGAGAATTAAGAGTGGTCAACACAGACCCTCACCAGCAGCAGGAGAAGGGCTTGGTAGCCGTCCCTACACCTCAGGGGGAAACCATGTGGGTCCACCCTGACCTCGTCGATGAACAACAATGGACTACTGTAACCAACAGGAAGTCCAAAGGCAAGGCAAAAGCTTCGTCCTGCCATGTGGTATGTGCTTCCTCCCGAGAAGCAGAGGATGATGTTCCCTCGCTGACTGATTCAGAAGAGGAAACAATAGTCCTGGCCGCAGAGCCCAGCCAACCGATGGCGGGGACCCGTTCAGGACAGGCATACTTGAAGCAGTACGGCGAGACGGCAGCGGCTTCTCCGCAACCAGCCGTAGAATCAGCCAAGCCCTCCACGAAGCCACCTGTGGCAAAGCAGAAGGAGACTCGGTTCTCTCGAGCCCTTCCAAGAGGTGCAGCGGAAGGATCCTCGACACCTTACCACTTCGATGTCTTGGCTCAACTAGCCAACATCCCGGCACGCATCACCTTGTATGAACTCCTGAGGCTATCAAAGTCAACCAGAGAGGCTCTGCAAGAAGCTCTGGCAAATGCTGAGGTCTTCATGACCCAGGTGCCGAAGGAGGAAGATGTAGAGGATTGCCTCCACACTTCCCAGAATACCCCCTGCATCACCTTCACGGCAGATGATATGCAGGTGAAAGGGAAACACGATCGACCCCTGTACTTCACAGGTTACATCGGATCATCTGAGGTGAACCGCATTCAGGTAGATCCAGGGTCCGCATTGAGCATTATGCCCCGCCGAGTCATGCAACACCTCGGCATCCCTACTCACCGTCTGAGCCCTACACAGACGACCATCTACGGGTTCAATGCCAACGGCACCCGTCCAATGGGGAAGATCAAGCTCAAGTGCCAGATTGGGAGCCTCAAGTCGGAGGTGACATGCTATGTCATCGACGCCGACACTTCCTACAATCTGCTGCTAGGACGACCATGGATCCACCGCAACTCCATCGTTCCCTCCACTCTTCACCAAGTCATGAAATACATTGACGCGAGTGGGAAGGTGCAAACGTTGGTTGCCGAAAGGTATCCGTTCAAGGGAGTCGAGAATTATTTCACGGATTCCCTTTTATATCAGGATCCAGTGGACGAAACCCCGCAACTGGAGGCGCCAGACTCTGGTAATGAGGCTGACACTGAGCCCGAGCAAGAAAAGTGCCTGTGGGAGTTAAAACCACTTGTAAAGAGCACTAATAAGCTCGATGTTGATAATACCACCGACGATGCAGGCGGTTGGTATATTAATGAGAATCTAGACTTTGAATATTTTTCTGCGTGTGCATCCGATTCTATACCGTCGGATACTACTACCGACGTAGACGATGACATCTGGTCGGCAATGGATGCTTTGACATCATTGCATGTACCAGTAAAATCATCTTTCGGGACATACCAGGATAATGGCGATGCGCAGGAGTCTATATTCTTGGTTCCGGCAAGACGAAAAGGCCAAAGACCAATACTTTTTGGGCGAATCTCGTCTGAACCAATGCCCCGTGAAGAATCAGAAAGCGAGGAGGAATCCCCTCAGCTCGATCATTATGAATCGAAGGCACTCAGAATGATGAAGCAAATGGGGTACGATATAACCAACAAGCCCGGGTTGAACTTCGGCAAAGGAAGGAGGACGCTACTTCGATCCTTTGTGCCAAAAGGGAAGGCCCCCGATTATTATCATCGGACGCGCAGGGGGTTGGGCTATGTATCAACTCCGGTCCCATCAGCCTCTGATCCTCAAGAATCGTCGAGCAACAATTGCTCTTCAGACACGTCATCATGGGAGTCAGATGTCAGTGTCGGCAACATCTTCAAAGGG
Source organism: Agave tequilana (assembly GCA_038442645.1). NCBI lineage: Eukaryota > Viridiplantae > Streptophyta > Magnoliopsida > Asparagales > Asparagaceae > Agave > Agave tequilana. The sequence continues at coordinate 5,520 of JAVJIF010033637.1, forward strand.
CTTTCAGTAAACATGGTTTCAACAGGCCATCTGGAAGATGAAGTTGAAGAAATGATCCAACCTGATACAGATCCTTGGATCAAACATTTGAATGCTCTTTGGGATATCCGCTTTGAACAGCGTGAGCCACCCACAGATGACAAGGTTGTTCAGATCAACCTAGGAGATGAGACCAACCCCAAGCCCATCTTCATAAGTGACGGCCTGTCGCCTCCAGAGAAGAAGGATTTAATATCTCTTGTACAAGAGTATATAGATGTCTTCGCCTGGAATTATGAGGACATGCCTGGACTTGATCCTCAAGTGGCTATGCATCGCCTCAACATCAATCCAGACATGAAGCCTGTTAAACAACAGCAGCGACGGTTCCGTCCAGAGATAATGGAGGCAATTCAATCAGAAGTCAGAAAGCTCATCGATTCTGGCTTCATCCGGGAAGAACAACATCCCGACTGGGTAGCCAACATCGTCCCCGTCGCCAAGAAGAACGGGAAGATCCGGATCTGCATCGACTTCCGTGATCTAAACGAGGCCTGCCCCAAAGACGAATTCCCATTGCCAATCACAGATGTCATGATTGACAATACTTGTGGATTCGAGCGAATGTCCTTTATGGACGGGTTCTCAGGATACAATCAAATCAAGATGTATCCCGATGACGAAAAGCATACCTCCTTCAGGACTCCTCTAGGGGTATATTGTTACACCGTCATGCCCTTCGGACTGAAAAATGCAGGGGCAACATACCAAAGGGCCATGAATGCCATTTTCCATCAGCAAATACGGAAAACGGTGGAATGCTATGTCGATGACATCGCGGTGAAGAGTCGCACTAAAGGTGATCACATAGCAGATCTGAAGGTGGTCTTCGACATCATGCGGGCTCATCAATTGAAGATGAACCCCACCAAATCCTTCCTGGGGGTAGCCAGTGGCAAATTCCTAGGATTTGTTGTGACTTCCAAAGGAATCTATTTGGATCCAGAGAAAGTCCGCGCTATCCAAGAGATGCAACCCCCCAGAAGCCTCAAGGAGCTCAGGGGATTACAAGGACGATTGGCGTACATCCGCAGGTTCATATCAAACCTTTCCGGGAGATGCCAACCCTTCGCCAAGCTGATGAAAAAGGGTGTTTCATTCATTTGGGACGACGCTTGTCAAAAAGCATTTGAGGAGATCAAACACTACCTCACCCAACCACCAGTCCTTGCAGCTCCGGTGTCCGGAAAGCCTTTCCTGGTGTACGTCCGAGCAATGGATCATTCCTTGGGAGCTCTACTAGCTCAAAATGATGAACAAGGACGAGAACAGGCAATCTACTATCTGAGTAGAACAATGATCGGAGCCGAACATCGGTACAACCCGATCGAGAAGGAATGTTTGGCACTAGTGTTCGCCATTCAGAAAATGCGACACTATCTGGTAGGCCAGACTATAAATGTCATATCAAAAGTCAACCCTCTGAGGTTACTTATGACAAAGCCTTCTTCACTAAATGGCCGGCTGGCAAAATGGGCTATATTGTTATCCCAATATGAGATGCACTTTTTACCCCAGAAGGCCATTAAAGGACAAGCGGTGGCGGACTTCCTAGCTGAGCACCCAGATCCAAGGGCAGCCAAACTCTATGAGGATCTCCCAGATGAGGCCGCCGAAGTCTACCTGACTCAGACATCGTTCGAAAGTCAAGTATGGCAACTTTTCTTCGACGGTGCATCAAGGACAAGCCCGAAGGGACACATAGTAGCGGGGGTAGGAGTAGTACTCGTCTCCCCACAAAATTATGTGATTCCCCGAGCTATCTCGTTAACCGAGCCCTGCTCCAACAATGTGGCGGAATACAACGCTCTTTTGATTGGGATGCAATTCGCCGATGAGATTGGCGTTAAAAATCTCGAGGCTTACGGTGACTCTAAACTCATCGTCAGCCAAGTTCGCGGAGAGTACGAGGCCAGACATGAAGATCTAGTACCCTACTACAACGCGACAATTCACATGGCCGAAAGGTTTTCAAACTTCTACATCGACCATGTACCGCGCAGGCAAAATGCACATGCGGATGCACTCGCATCCCTCGCTGCTTCCTTAGCTCTTCCAGCTGGAGCAATGGAGAAAGTATTCGTCTATAGCCACGACCTATACTGTCCAAAAATTCCCCTCGGGGACTGTCCAGGGTCAACGGGAGACCATCACGACAAGGAAACACTTGAAGTGTCGACCGCTTCAGGGCTTAAAGACTGGCGATTCCCCTACATTGATTTTGTCTTATACGGCATTCTGCCCGAAGACACCAAGGAGGCGGCCGCCATTCGGAGGAAAGCCCCCAAATTCTACTATAATGCGATTTCGCGAACATTGTATCGTCGATCGCATGACGGGATCCTGCTCCGATGCCTCTCATCAAAAGAAGCCCAAGGAGTATTGAAAGAAGCCCACGATGGTACTTGTGGAGCTCATCAACCTGGCCCGAAATTGGCACATCGACTCCAAAGGATGGGTTACTATTGGCCCAAGATGATTGCCGATGCTGTCGCTTATGCTAAGAGATGTTACGCCTGCCAAATACACGGCGATTTCATCCATCAAGCACCAGGGTACCTCCACTCAACGACCTCTACTTGGCCGTTTGAAATGTGGGGGATGGACGTAGTTGGCCCTATCAGCCCACCATCATCGAAAGGACATCGGTTCATTCTAGCGATAACCGATTACTTCTCTAAGTGGGCCGAAGCTATCCCTTTGAAAGAGGTGAAATCTTCTAACGTGATCAAGTTCGTGAAACATCACGTTATTTACCGCTTCGGTGTGCCTCGGCGTATCATCCATGACAATGGACCCCAGTTCATCAGCCAGGCCTTCCAGAGATTCTGCGCGAAGTTCAGAATCCAGAGTGTGTCCTCAACGGCATACTATCCTGCTGCTAACGGTCTTGCAGAAGCCTTCAACAAGACTATTGGCAAGCTTCTCAAAAAGTTCGTCTCGAAAAGTCAACGAGACTGGGACGACAAGCTGGGTGAATGCTTATGGGCCTACCGCACAACGGTGCGAACCCCAACTAAAGCCACGCCATTTTCCTTGGTATACGGATGCGAAGCCGTCCTTCCATTGGAAATACAAATTCCCTCTCTACGCGTCGCCTTGACAGCGGAAATGACAACTGAGGAGAAGCATCAGCAGCGACTCCAGGAGTTGGAAGCCTTAGACGACAAGCGTTTGCAGGCCCAACAACAAATCGAGCTTTACCAAGCTCGTATCACCAGAGCCTTCAACAAGAAAGTCAAAGCGCGAACTTTCAAGAAAGGCGACCTTGTCTTAGCTGTCCGAAGACCCATGGTCATGACGCACAAGACAAAAGGAAAATTTCAGCCCAAATGGGAGGGACCATTTGTGGTAGAGTCAGTCTACTCGAATGGATCATATCGCCTCATAACTTCAAATGGCGATACACTCATGATGCCGATCAATGGCAAATTCTTGAAGAAGTACTATCCTTAATAGTACTCTTCTTCCGATCAAGTTAAAAGTACACCTCTGATCAAACATCCGACGCCCTCGACGGCTAAGGATAGAGGAAAATGTTGGCCTTTAAGCCCAACATAAGTCCTCGACAACTCACCATGCTGAGGGGAATAGCATGGCTAGCCCAACTCAAACGGTAGTTGGTAAAGGCATGTCAAACCCGTTGACAGCTGAGGATTTGCTAAAAATCCTAAGGGACACGTTCCCATTTGATCCGACGCCCTCGACGGCTAAGGATAGAGGAAAATGTTGGCCTTTAAGCCCAACATAAGTCCTCGACAACTCATCATGCTGAGGGGAATAGCATGGCTAGCCCAACTCAAACGGTAGTTGGTAAAGGCATGTCAAATCCGTTGATAGCTGAGGGTTTGCTAAAAATCCTAAGTGGACTCGAGTCCACTCTTTCCTCCAAAAATCCCTTACCAATTCTCATCCATAGAATGGTAGGACCACAAAATGCAATCATTACTATGTTAACACTATACCTCTGGTAATGAATACTCCTTTGTCGGGTACAAACTTTGCTTGTTAACTCTGCATAGAGTAACAAACTCTCAAATTTGCCAAGTTAACACTATACCTCTGGCATTTCAAATTCCACTTGTCAATTCTCATCAATAGAATGACAGGTCCTCAAATTGCTCTTATCACGAGCCAATTCTTGTCAAGTTAACATTACACCTCTGACAAATTACTGTTTAAGTTAACATTACACCTCTAAGCAGTACATCGAGTGCCTGTCAAGTTAATATCACACCTCTGATAGTCACCTTTCTTCAGACTTCCGTATCGAAGCTGAAATGGACGATGCCAAGTTAACACTACACTTCTAGCATCCGAGTCATTGCTAAGTTCAACAATACACCTATGGCTATGACCTTTCCTCGACTTCTTCGTGCCAAGTTAACACTACACTTCTAGCATCCGAGTCATTGCTAAGTTCAACAATACACCTATGGCTATGACCTTTCCTCGACTTCTTTAAGCCGAGACGACCAATGCCAAGTTCAACATTACACCTCTAGCATTACTATCACTGTTAAGTTAAACATCACACCTATGACAGTGACACCCTCAGTTTTCCCAAATAAAACTGAGATGCTGATGAGTTAGGTTAATATCACACCTCTAACTCACGTCCTTGTCAAGTTAACATTACACTTCTGACAAGGCTACTTCTAAACCGTTAAGTTAATATCACACCTCTAACGGTAAAAATCTCACTAGATTCCCCACGAGTCTAGTTTCATTTGATATTCTCCCCAACCGAATATCAAATTCATTTGGAGGCATTGTTGGTTAACATTACACCGATAAACAATGCTTCCATCAAAATCCCCAGCTGATCTTAATCAAGTTAATCCCAAATCCTTGATAAAAGTTCACCTTCTCTGGGGGTACACACTCTACTTGTCACTTTCTTTTATAAAGTGGCGGGTCCACCAAAATCATTCTTTTGCTTCTAAAACAAAACATTCAAGACAACAGAAAGAGGCAAAAAGAAAAGTGTCACTTTTATTCATATCCAAACACATGAAAGTGATACAAAACGCTCTCTTATACAATAAGATTGAGTGTTACAATTAAGGAGTACAAAGAAGTCCCTCTCTCTCTCTGAGGCCGTACTCACTCCTTGAAGCCGCATCTGATCCTAAGTGCATGATGTCTGAAGAAGTGGCGACTGTTGGAACCGGTTGCACTTTGATGCACGACGCCAACTTCGAAAGCGCCCTAGCTGACTAAGCCAAGAGCAATGGTGTTCTTGAGGTCCGGTGGCAACAGAAGGTCCTGCAACCCTTCGTTCAGGCGCGTCTCTTTCCCTAGCAGACCATCCAACAAACATGGAGTCACTCCTGGGGTGAGAGAGGAAGTTTAGGAGTCATCACAAAGGATGCTACCCTCCACTAGGTCCAGCGGCAGCAGAAAGTCCTGCATTCATCACCATCCCTTTCCCCAGCAGGCCATCCAACGGAATGTCCTTGATGTCACTTCTGGGGTAGGGAGAGGAAGAGGATCTCATCCGCCGCCGCAACCGCCGGACCACCCTCGCCGATACTCAGCCTATCCGTCTCTTGCACCAGATCTGAAGAGACCTTGGCGAGGGTTGGGTCCTCGTCAGAGATGTAATATACTCTCTTATAGGTGACGAGGACCATAATATATTCTCTCATAGGTGAACGTTGAACGAGTTCGCCGACCGAAGTATTCTTCCAAGGGCCCAGCAAGCCTGCAAGGAACAAAAAGAGAGAATTAGAACAATCTGCAACTTAGTGTAAACAGAGAAAAACTAAGTCAGCAGAGGCAAACGCGGGAATGATCCACGCAGTCAGCCAAACGCGGGAATGATCCATGCAGTCTGCCAAGACGCAGGAATGACACGCGCAGCAAGCCAAACTGTTGCGTCAGCAGAGACAAACGCGAATCAAAACGCGGTCCCATTCTGTGCCTAGGTCAAAGAGCACAAACGCCGAAAAGGCACAGACGCCGAAAATTGCCATCTCCATGAACAGGAGTTGCAAGGTGCGGGTCTGAAACCTTTTTTGGAATTCGTCCAAGGCATTGGCTATGAAACGCGCTAAGGCATTAGCCATAAAACGCGCCAACGCCAAGTGCCAAAGATTCCTGCACGCGCGTCCGGAGAAGTTCAGGTCCATGGTACAAATTCCAGAAGGAGTGCACCAATGCAGACTTCATGAGGGGGTCCAGATGACATGAAGCCAAGGTACAGGCCATAGTAAATCTAAAATGTCATGGTGAAACGAACGGCATACCCGTGGAGACCTCTGTCAAGAGTTGTACTCTCTGCACCAGGACGCAAACGCGGTCACAGGGCAAAGAGATGTTTTCTCCTAAAGAGACCAAACAGGAGCTTAAAAGCCCTGGGTCATCTTCAGAGCCATCCTCATCCATGGAGACAATTGTCTGAGGAAGATGAAGGTTCTCAAAGCGCTCTCTCTTTCAAAAAACAAAGTAGTCCAAAGGCAGGATTGAAGGGAGAAGGGGCGCCCTATTTATAGGCAGCTCCTGATAATAGCGATTAATGGCCCCGTAATCTGAACCGCCGGCATTAATAACTGCACAACTGCCAAGATCCAATAAGGGCCGGACGCGTGTAACGCTGCTTCGAGAACCGCCGCTGGCGCTGATCTCCAACCGCCCGCACTGGTTTCTCGTTTAAGAGAATCAATACTCAAGCCCAATCAGCAGCCGACGCGTGGACAACTGCTTCGGGAAACAAAGCGGAAAATCCGCATCTGATATTTAAAGATCACACCAAATCCCTATGACAGGCTGTATGTAACGCCTGGGAGTTTACACCCAGACGCGGATTGAAGAACTATCCACACATCCGCGTCCCAGAAAGATGCCCGCGCGAGTCAAAGTCGCGTCCCCTCAGAGAGCACTTAATCCATTTTTGAATTAAGGGAAAGGCACAAGGCTGCGTCTCCCGCGTCTGCCTGATCCGCTTCCTTCTTCGCAGAAGCAGATCCGCGTTATTCAGAGCCGCGTCTCCCTGAACGAATGCCGCGTCTCATGAAACAATGATGGCCGCGTCTCCCTATGGATTGATGCTGCGTCTTGTCAAAAGGACTTAGTCCTGCCTAAGTTCTCATGAACTAAGAACCGCGTCTCACCCTGTGATTGACGCTGCGTTCGGAGGCCGCGTTTTCACTCTATGCTGCGTCTATGCTGCGTCTCATCAAGAAGACTTAGAGCCGACGCCGCGTCTCATTGAAAGAACTTAGTCTTACCTAAGTCTAGCATTCACAGCCAGGTGGATTCATCCACAGCAACGCAAAGAAGAAGGGGATAAAAATTTTTCATACTTTTATTTCAAAAATGATAAAAGTAGATACAAACACTCTTGGTGAGCAGAGTGTCCTCTTCTTTACAAAAAAAAAGAGAGGGAAAAAGAAAAGAAGGCTAAACGTCCTGGCTCGCCAAGGAACGGATTTGTTCCCTGAGATGATGCATCTTGATCTGACGCGCCTTCTCAGCCTCCACCATGGCTTGGACCCGCAGCTCCTCTTCAGATAGGAAGGGTTTTGCAGCCAGCTGCGCTCGCAGAGATTCCACCCTGGAAGAGTGTAGAGACAGACTCTCTTCAGCTCGCGCCTTAGCAGCTTGTTGCTCCTCAAGCTCCTCTTTGATGGTAACGAGCTTCTTCTCATTGAACGCAAGCACAGCTTCCGCCTTGGCAATGGTGTCCCGAGCCTTGGCAATGGTGTCACGAGCACTGATGATGACTTGCTCAGTGCTCTGCATGGTAAGCTCGGATTCCCTTGAATTGGCAGTTAGTTTTTGACATTCAGCCTGGGAATATTCAAGGCTGCGGGCCTCTGCAGCAATTTGTGCCTCCGCCTCCTGTCGCTCTTGTTCTTGAGCAGCTAGGAGCCTAGTCAGGGTGGCCTGGGCCTCACTAAAAGAGCCAGTATCTTCCAAGGACTCCAGCTCCTGCAGGTAGTCTCCCAGTTGCTCTACCACCTGCAGACACGCCTTGGCAAGTGAAGGGCCTCCGGTTAATTCAACGTTCACGGCCAGATTTTTAAGAAGCGTCTGGGCAAATTGGAACGAGCTGTTTCCACGTAAGATGAGATCAATACATGATCCCATCGAAGCGAAGAATTGCTGCACCATCTGACGTGCCAGTTCCCCCATGCCTTCACCACCTAGGAAGCTTCCCGACCCCTTTTCTGTCACAGGACAGGGGATATAAGGCGGATCTTCTCGCACAAGAGTCGTGCTGGCCGTCGAGACGGCAAGAGCTAGACCGGCCGCTGACACTTCCGGAGGTACTACCTCTGCAGGAGCCTCCACGATCAATGAGGGAGTAGTAAGCACGACCTCCTCAGAAACCTCCACCGAGACCTGAGCTGTATGGCCTTCTGGAAGGGTGCCAACCATCGGACCCTCCACCTGAACCCCCTCAGTCCTCTCTGCAAGTTATCGCGATGTTAGCCACAATGATAGAAGAGCTAAACATTTAAAGCATCAGAGCTGCCTTACCAGGTTGGAGGTCCGGAGACGTCAAATCCTGCGGAGCGGAAGTCTCCTTGGCTTCAGCAGTAATCTCCTCGCCTGGCAGAGTGAGAGCCTCCTCAGCCTCAGTGGTTACTTCCTCTTCTGCCAGAGTGGAAGGCTCCCCAGTTTCAACAGCTGCCCCCTTTGAGGGTATCTCAGCAGCCGAGACCTCAATCCTCTCAGGCTGGGTCAACTCTTTCACCATCTCCTCGACACGCGAAGAGGTTGTAGCGTCGGCGTCTCCGGCTGGCCCTGCAGCGTGAAAGAAGAATGTTAAAACATCCTCTTCAATATGCAAAGAGAAAATTAGACAGAAGATGGGAAGAGTACCTTCAGTAGGGATAATCGCCAACGATGGTGCAGTCGATGGCTCGCCCCCATATATTTCCTCCTCCGAGATGTGGAAGAATTTGCTCTGATCAGGAAGAGCGGGTTCATCGCCATAGTCGGTCTCGTCTTCAAAGGCGCTTTCCCCCGATATCGAAGAAGACGACAGCGCAACGCGAGGAAGCTCCGCAACAGGAGCCTTACCTCCAATTACCCCAGTGGTAGGACTAGGGTCGACTGCCCTAAGACTGGAAATGAAGATGCTAGGAGACCCCGGCTGCCGTGCCTCGTCTCTCCCATCATGAGCAGAAAAAGGCTCGGGTTGAACTGAGATGCCTGCAATCTCAACATCCCCTCCAGTCATTATGTCGACCTCCACTGACTCGTCATCTTCGGCGGCAGTGGACTCGTCAACAAGCTCCCCTTCCTCCACGGTCTTACTGCGCGACCTAGGAGCACGGACTAGGGTGGGGAAATCTTCATCTTCCGACGGTTCCTCAACCCTAACAGGGACGTCTTCAGGAGGAGCCTCAACTCCAGCAGAGATATCTCCGAATTGGGAGACTTCAGCTGTTAAGTCCCTCCGAACCTTCTTTGGGGCAGGCTCAGCAATAGAAGCAGAGCGTCGACTACGCTTGCTCGCCAACTGCTTAGACCTCCTTGCCCGCGGCTCCTCCCTCGTGGCTGGTGGCTCAGCCCTTGTCGTTCGAGGCTCTGCCCTTGCCGGTCGCGGCTCCGCCCTCGCTGCTTGTGGCTCCTTCCTCGACCGTCTCTTGACCTCCTTATAAGCCTTCAGATACTGGTCGATAAGCTTCGAACGTTTACCGGACTCTGACCTGGCCTCGAGATGTGCATTGATGCTCTCAAGGCATGAAGACTCCGGAACAAGGTCTGGTGTCTGGCTGGCTTGGAAGTACCAAGCGCAGAAGCTGAAGCTCGTGCGGCACTTGGGCGTCTCGTTGGGTAGACGGAATGTTGCTCCCGTCCCTCCAGCCACACTGTAATACCAGGCCCGAGCACCCTCGAACAGGTTCCCTTCGAAGGCGAGCCGAGCATTGGGGTTCCCGACATAGAGTTGATCGTAGCCAAACTGTCGGGCAAAACGGTTCGGCATGTATGGCTCGATGGTGCAGGAAGTCCCTTGCCGGAACATCACATATCCCGGCCGGATGTTGATCAACCACCAGAAGATTCCCGCAGGCAGTTGTGTGAAGTCATCCCGACCAGCGATATCAGCGAACAACTCCCCGAAAGCCGCACCAGGAACGTCTGGAAAGCAGCGGTTGAGCTGGTAGTTCGTGGCGCAGGAAAGACACTTCCTAATATAATACAGGTAGGTGTCACGCCACTCCGAACGTTCCAGCCGCTGCACAAATGGGATACGAACCGTGCCCCCACGCGCCGCCGTCATCAAAGAAGGGCAATGCATCACGTACCAAGCCATGAGGTACGTATAAGGCAGCTCAACCCGAGGGTTAGGGCGCTTCACCTTCGGATTCCCCTCTGAGTCGACATATGGCTTTCCATGGGGGTCAACAGTCTTCGGGGGCTCGCAGAAATTCTTGGCTAACGCCCGTAGCCCACTCTGAATACCGGCCACCACAGCCGGAAGAAGAGCTATGGGGCTGCCATGAGCCAGGAGCACCGCCGGGTACACCACGTCGGCAACAATAACTTCGTGTGGCAGCGTGGGCACCACACAACGCTTCAACCACAGCATCAAGAAGCCCGCCAACAGTGCTCGACTAGAGATGGGAGTCCGGGCTTGATGGTGAAAGCTTTCAAAAACCAAGTCAGGGTCGAAACCGTCCTCGTTCGACTCCGTGGTGTAGAAGCTGTTCGGAGCCTGATCAATCCTGTCTTCGATTTCCCTATCAGAGCTGGCAGCCAGTCGGGTTATCGGGAGGTCTTTATTGCTAACGTTGTTGAACAGATAACTAGCCCAAGACAACTGCTTGACTCCTCCTGATCTCCAGGTAGTTATCTGGCCGCAGATGTGGAAGTGGCACATCACCTCCCAGTAGGTCTCATATATTGCGGGAAACTCTTTTTCCAAAATGTGGAGCTCCTTAGTGGTAGGGACATATTCCTCATAAGGAATGTCCCCTGATGCCAGCCCCGAGACCTCATGCAGCTCGTGCAGTGCCAGGCCCATCTCTCCAACCGGGGTGAAGAATGTCCCCGTCAGAGAGTTATATCGCTCCAGGACTCCGAAGAAATTGTGAGAGCTCGGTGGGATACCCCACTGTACGGCCCTGATCGCCGGGTATAGTCCCACATGCTCTAGCAGCTCTTTAAGATCGGTGAGGACAAAACCCACCATCCTGCTCCACCAAATATTCCCCGTAGAATGGATCCACCCATGCGCACGGAACTCGGTAGGATAGTCACCCTCCACTTCCATAAACGAGTTAAGGAAGGTAGCAGCAAGCTGTGGTATCTCCCCGACCGGAATATTGGATTTGCGCGACGCGGGGAATAGGCCGACGGTTGACCTGTCATGACTATCATGGCGGTTTACCCTCTGGAAGCCAAAGTCACCAAGGGTGATTTCAGGGACAGATTGGGAAATGTCCCATTCCATCTTCCGAGGGATGGACATGTGTTGGAAGTAGAACAACGGGAACATCCTCTCCATATCCGGAAGAAACAATCGTCCATCCCCTATCTGACGGAGCCATTTGTAAGTTCCTTCAGACACACGACGGCCGTCATCATGAATGCGATCTCCAAAGAAGAAGGCAGGCTTCTCCAGCGGAACGCGAGCATCCGTTGTGAATGCTGCATCGGTCATAAGCGCCCGAAAGGTTCTCCTGTCAACATTAGAGAGCCTCTCCCTGCGATCCGGCGACTGGTCAGCAGTCAATGGGACACTCATTCTTTGCACGAAGGTCAAGCTCTGGTCAGCACCACCTACATGTCCAAAATGGCGCGTCTTGACGAGTGGGCCAGAAACATGTCGCACTGCGAAAGAAAAGGACACAATCAGATACTTCATTAAAAGCAAGGAGAAATGCTGAAAAATGCTAAGTGTTCATGACCCAAACGCAGAAGAGATACTGGACGCAGAAGTTATCAAACCCGCGTCCAGACCTGCGAATCTGCGCCCAAACGCAGAAGAGATACTGGACGCAGAAGTTATCAAACCCGCGTCCAGACCTGCGAATCTGCGTCCAAACGCACTGGACGCAAAGTTATCAAACCCGCGTCCAGACCTGCAAATCCGCGTCAAGTGGCACAAAACGCAAGGATCGAGTCCGCGTTTTGCAAACCAAGACTTGCGAATTTCTCTAAGTACTTGGACTCAGACGCCAGATTCATCAAAATCGGCAGCTGATGGCGCAGAACGCAAGGATCAAGTCCGCGTTCTGCAAACCAAGACCGCGTTCGAATCCTTCACAACTAGAGATTTTCTAAGTGAAAGATCCGAAACGCAGAGTTTAACGACGCCAGGTCATCAAACCTGCGCCCCGGTTATCATCTCAAGGACTGCGTCCGAGAATCAAACACGATTCTGTGTTAAGGGTTCTTAGGGTTCTATGAACTTGTTTTAATGGCGAAACCCACGCCGAAGAGGCATTTTACCTCGGAAAACAGCCTCCTGCGCAGAGGAAGCGTCTCTCTCAGCCTCGGCGACGGTCGCCCTTGAGGACGATGCACTCGGTTTCATCTTGGGGGCCATTAAAGTTCAAAAATCCGAGCGAGTTCGAAGATGAACAGAGAAGGAAATTCTTTCTTTTTTCTCAGCAAGTACGTTCGGAGAAGAGGATGCATCTCTCCAACTGTTGCCTTTTATAGGCACAGGGATTCGCGAAGATACGCGGCGCGTGGCCCGGTAGACGCTGCAGCGAGTCACCGCTTGACGCGTGTAACCAAATCGTTTCTGAACGGAGAAGATCATGCGTCGCAACCCCGCCACGAGTCAGCAGTCGACACGTGGAGCAGTTCATTTAATGAACCAGGAAATCCGCGCGCCAAAAGGCGAAATTTCGCCGGTTCCCTAGGCCAGCTGGCGGCGTAATCATGACATGGCACAGAATTCGCGCCCAAAGAACGCACCTCCTCGATGGACATGCCACGTCAGCCTCTCCATGAATGCATTTGGAAGGTCGCGTCTCTCTAAGAAATTCGCGTCCTTTCAGTCTGGCCAAATATCGCGTCTACCTTCTGAAAATCAGTCGCGTCTCCAGTGCCAAAGGACGCACGATTACAGAAATCGCGCCTTTACAGCAGTACCATCTCTGCTTTTTGAAAAAGAACCTGCGTTTGGCCTCCTGCTTCTGCAAAATCAGTTCAACAGTACACTGACGCAAGCAGACGACCAACCACTCCTGGCTTAAAGCGCGCCAATGACAGACTAAAAGCAATCGGAGAGGTTTAGACTGTGCATCTAAACACTCAACATGATCAACTCTGGGAGCTTCAAAGAGTTCAACAGTACACTCACGAAACTCCAGATAAGATCAAACCCGAAGCATCAACAGTCTAGTCATGAAGGCGAACTCAGCTAGAGTCCAAAGTATTTCGAAATCCGTCCCAGTTAACTGCGGAATGTCAAAAACTTTGGAGGGGGTTCTGTAGGCTGTCTAAAAATCACCAAGACAAGCCACCAAAACACAGAGATCCAAGATCCAGGCGCAAGGCTAAATGTGACAATCAAGACGCGAGAGATAGCCCGCGTCTCAGCATCAAGGCGCGTCAGCCCGAAGCCCGCGTCTCAGCATCAAGGCGCGTCAGCCCGAAGCCCGCGTCTCAGCATCAAGGCGCGTCAGCCCGAAGCCCGCGTCTCAGCATCAAGGCGCGTCAGCCCGAAGCCCGCGTCTCAGCATCAAGGCGCGTCAGCCCGAAGCCCGCGTCTCAGCATCAAGGCGCGTCAGCCCGAAGCCCGCGCCTCAGCATCAAGACGCGTCGGATCGACACCCACGTCTCGGTTGCAACTACCCCGATTATGGCGCCATCCGCCGCCCATATAGCGGGGAAGTTGGCCCTCATCGTGGAGCACTTTTAGGGGGCACGATCACCCCCTAAAAACCCTATAAATAGTCCTGTCACTATTGAAGGAGAAGGGGACAATTGACGACGAGAAGGAAAAAAGACGACAATCAAAGGAGAGATCAACGACAGAGAGAGAGAAAACCCTTCAGCGAGCTTACTGAGTACTAGCCGCTCTTCGCCTACCTCCTCCTCTAGAGTTTTGGTAGACGGAGCTGAGTTACTCCCTCTACCGACCGAAGAGAAGATCCCCGACGGTCCGAACAGTCATCCGGTCAACGGAGAACAAGATTCACTCTCCACCGCCACACGAAGAACCCAGCACTAAACAAAGGGGGAATTCAAGATTCAATATTCCCCCTCCCTTGTAACCGGAAGATTAAGCCGGCTGTAATCTTTTCCATCTGATTCCAGGAAGCGTTACACCAGCCAACCCCTCTCCGTGTCAAACAGGGACATGTCAATTTCTTGGTAATTGTCTTGTTTTCATGGTCCTCTAGGAAACAAAATTCCGTACCTCTCTCAACCGCCGAGGCGGAGTTTGTTGCCGCGGGGGCTTGTTGTGCACAAGTCCTTTGGATGAAACATACTCTCCTTGATTTTGATTTGCATTTTGATCATATAAAAATATTTTGTGATAACACTAGTACTATACACATGACTAAGATGCAAATCAACATAGTAAGACCAAGCACATTGAGATTAGATATCACTTTCTTAGAGATCATTTTGAAAAAGGAGATATAGATATTGATTATGTTTCCACGGATTTGTAACTAGCCGATATTTTCACTAAACCTCTTGATTTTGCTAGATTTTCGTTTATTTGTGGAGAACTTAATTTGTATTATTGATTAAACATGTGATTCCTAACCCTTTTTGATGTATGACAAAAAGGGGGAGAATAAGTTAGTGCATGATAAAAATAAATTTATATGGTCTTGGTTCCATATGAGTTTATATGAGTTTAATATATAAAAATAAATTTATATGGTCTTGGTTCCATATGAGTTTATATGAGTTTATATATGTTTTTGTTGTCTTGTTTTGTTTTCTGTGTTTTGTTAGTATCAAGAACATAACATGTGATTTTCATTATTGTTTAAATTGGTATCAAGAGCATATATGTTTTTATGTTTTCAATGAATTCTTGTGTTTTGAGTTTAAATGTTTTCTTTATATAGCATAATTTGAGGGGGAATTTTCTCTTCCCCTATATTTTTATCTTGTAGCCTATTGTTTTGTCATCATCAAAAAGGGGGAGATTGTTGGCCCAAAAGGTTACACTCTCCATTTGTTTTGAGTTTTGATGATGACAAACCAAATAAGAGCTATTTGGTACTAATATGATTGTTTAAGATGAGTTTCAGGTTAGTACCACATTTGGAGGCCATTGCTTAGCTATTGCAACAACTTCTAGGGTTCATGAAGCAAAGAAGGCATATTGCATATCAAGGAAGGAACATAGAAGAAGGGGCTCTAGCAGGCATAGCATGGCTCAAGACTTGAAGATTGCTCAACAAGATTTGTTTTTAGTTTTATGTTTAGAATTTTGTTAAAGAATGATGGATAGGTTTTGAAGCTCAATCACACACGTTTTTACGCACATATTGTTTCTAAGATTATTTTCTATAAAATGTACAAAATATTTTGATACAAAATCCTCTGACTACAAATCAATTTTTATGTTTTATACTTAGTACTATTTAAGATATTTTTCATAAAAATCAAAGTCTTTTCAAAATTGTGTTTTAAACTTGACTTTTGACCTGAGTCGGTCGACCGCACCAGTCGACCGTGCCTGTGTCAGTCTTGTTCGTCGACCGGACAAGTCGACCGTGGTTCTGGCAGATGCACGTATCAGTGTGCAGTTGCATGTTTCGCCGGTCGACCGGCGGTCGACCTGACTATAGTAGCTTTGCTCTCGGGTTTGTTGGGTCGACGGGCGCGTCGACCGTATGCCTGTAACGGCTCTATTTTTGAATAGGCGGTCGACCGACCGGTCGACCGGACTAGCCGTTGAACAGTAAACGGCTATTTTCTGGGCTGTTTTAAATTTTGTCTTTTTGTGTTTAAAGTAGTTTAAGGATATATTTCAAACTTAATACTCTCTGATTAATCCTAATTATGTTTTATCCCTAAACCCTAGCCCTCTCCTATAAATAGGGGTGTTTGGGGAGAGATTGTTCACAACAATTAATTACAAGAAAAATTCCAAAAGTTTCAAAGTTTAAGACTTTCAAAAGATCTGGTTTTTATGCTGAAATTCTCTCATTTCCTGAAGTGTTTTTTCAAAAGAATTCTCTGATTTCATTTTCTTTTCTCCTTGCACACAAGAGCTTCATTCCTACTCATTGTTCTCTAAGGACCTTTTGTAAGGGAAGAGACTTTTTGAAACAGAGAGTTTGTGGTCTTGTGACTACTCAGAAATTACTTGTACTTGAGATTGTGGAGTTGGGTACTCCGGTGTAATTGTGATTTCTTTGTGATAGTGGAAGTAGCTAGAATCCTTCTAGGGAAGGCGGGGAAGTAGAGCTGGGTGCTCGAACCTCGATAACATATCCTTATGTTTGCGTTTGATTTACATTCTTGCACTCCTTACTTTACTTTACTTGCACTTATTACTTGCTTATCATCATCATTGCTATATTTACTTGCTTTCATTCATCTTGTGATTCTTGTTGGGTGATTGTTGCATCTTAATTTTTAATTTGTCCATTGATTAGCACTATCACCTATTCACCCCCCCTCTAGGTGATTTTCATTACACACTTAGGGTTCAAAAAACAAAGATTCTTATGCCTTTTAAAAAAAATAAGTCTAATTATTGATTTGCTAGGTGCTTTGGCCTAAGCAAGCCTTAGTATTTATGCGAAAGATGATTAGATAAGTTTGAAAAGAAAAATCCTCTGATTAAGCTGGGTATTTGTGCCTAATAAAGCATAAGTATTCACGCATAAGTATTCACGCCTAAAAGAAAAATCATATAATAAAATCCTTAGTTTTGTGGCCTTGTTTGCTCGAGTCCTTAAGTCCTTGGGGGTGTTTTCTCACCTGGTGCCCTAAGACCGTTTGGTTTGGGAGTCATCGATTAAAGGCTCGTTACATGGGCAGATTAGAAAGCCTAATAGAACTAAGGAATAATACCACCAAAAAGAGAAAAAAAACACATATATATAAATAATAAAGCATAAGAGTTAGAGTTAATGAACCCTTAGTCAAAATTTTCACAGTCAAAAGTGCATATGACTTAGGGTAAAGTAATAGACTAGATGAGAAGCACAATTTGACTCCTTACTTTGATTGATAACAAATTTTTGAATAGAGACTAAGTTTAGGAATGAAAAAATTCAGTTTTCCTATAACTTATAGATTGTTTAGATCTTACAATTATATTTCAAATATTTTTCTCTTTCAAAATGTTTTTCGAAAATACTAACTCTTTATTTCCCTTTCTTTATGGATTTTGTGGGTGCAATCCGCTGAAAACCCTCACGAGACAAAACTCATCCTCTAGGAGAAACCTAGAGGTTTAACGGCTTGTTGCACATGCTCAGTGCAATCGTGCGACCTGCGAAAGTGGTCTAATAATCTTAGTATAGTTAGTTGTTTTGCTCGAGGACGAGCAAAAGATAGGTATGGGGTGTGATTGGTCGCTAATATTGCATATTTAGTATCATATTTCCATACTTATTTTAGAATAAAAGCCTGCATTGTCCTAATTAATTGTTTAATTTATTTGCAGGCCCAATCTTTAAGGAGTTGAAGAGAAATGAGCCCAAAGCCCACCAAAATTCTGAATTAAATCAGAATTAATTCGCACTCACTAAATCAGAGCAAAATCAAGAGGTTGAAACCGGTTGAGAAGAATCCTCTTAGGATCGATCGGTTAAAGCCAAGAATCCAAGGCCATTTTCTTCAAAATCTCGGAGCCAAACTACAAAACCAACTCCAGATAAAGTCAGAGGGAGAAACCGGGGAGACCCACCAACAGGGTGTGGCCAGGACCAACAGGGTGTGGCCACCTGGCCACACCCTTGCCGCAGAAACGCGGCAAAAGCCGCGTTTTCGCGACAATCTTGGGGAGTTAGGGGGAGCGTTTGCTCCCCCGACCTCCCCGGGATCTTGGTTATAGGGTTTATGCCTATAAAAGGCAGTATCTGCGCTGAAAAAGGAACGCAATGCAGAGTTAGGATCTTAGACTAGTTTTTCCATTTTGTAGTTTAGTTTTTACTTTTATGTAACTTGTATGTAGCTTAGGGTAGAAGAAGATTCATGTAAGTAAGAGAGAGGGGCTGATGTTGAGAGTGACACGACGATGTACCCTACTCCTTTCTTTCATTGTCTCAGCAAGTAATAAAGGTAAATGCTTTGTTTGTTTTCTATTCTGCTTTACTTTACATTTGTTTCTGCTTCTCTCTTCCTCTTCTACTTTACTTTGGTTGTTGTTGAAGTGTACAAGTGAATTCCAAAGCAAATCTAACTAAGCTACGTGAGAGCCAGCGATAGTTCATGAAGACGTTCTCCTCTTCCAAGCTCCGCATCACTTCGTTCTTCTTATGCTTGACGATATAATGTGCACGGGGACCGAGCTCGAGTTTATGATCTATGCGTTGAACGCCTCCGAAACAAAAAAGGTAGAACTTGCAAAAAGGTTCCAAGTAAGTCATCAATCAACCTAGGTAAGTATCTCTTTACTTCTTTTCTTTTCTTTCTTAGTTTAGATCACCAACCACTTCTTCCAAAACGTTTTCATTCTTCTCCACTTCATTGTACATAGTCGCTTTTCATCGTTTTCTGATTTTCCACCTTCTTCATCTTCCATTTTCTACTAACTTTAACTATACTTTCTTTTTCTTTTTCTTAACTTTAAAAACAGAGAAGAACTCTCGTTTGGTTTTTATAACGATTTCAATAAAACTGTAAACACTTCCATCGCAAACCCTCCTTGTGGATCACGACCCGCATAGCCACTTGCTATAGCGGAAGTATTGAGCACTTGCACATATTCTTTCTTAAGTTCTACAATCTCGTATTTTTTGTGCAGGTCTAGCCTCAATCAAATACTCAACATAAATATGCATAAACATGAACATGATGTTTGATACCAATGAAATAAACATGCTCTTGATACCAACAAAAGATGCTCTTGATATCAATGGTAAAAAAAATAACAAATTTATACCAACAAAAGATGCTCTTGATATCAATGGTAAAAGATAACAATTGAACAAACATGCATATATAAAAACTCCAAATTTCTCTCCCCCTTTTTGTCAATTCATCAACAAAGGGGTATAAACACTTAAAGACATAAATAATTTTTCTTTCTTTTTGCATAAATCAAAATAATAAAGGTGTATATGCTATATACATTTATGAAGAGGAGAGACGTGAAGTTAACTCCCCCTGCATACATGCATTTATATGAAAAGAGATGACCAAACCCTAACCACATAAAGCATAATATACAATGTATAAAAGGAGATGTGAAGCTCCTCCTACACACGTGTAAGACATAAAGAAGAGCGGTCAAGCTCCTCAATATGAGATACACTCAACATGAATATATATACAGAGAAGATGTTAAGCTCCCCTTGCATATAAGCAATACATATCAAAACTTTTGATACCAAATTATGATACCAATTGAAAAAAGTCTAAGATACTAAAAGATACTAATTGAAAATATCTTGTAAACTTTTGATACCAATAGAAAATAAAACATTGTATGTTTTGATATCAATTGAAATATATATGTATTTTAGAATCTTGATACCAAATGTAAACATGTTGTAATTTTGATACCAAATGAAAATATTTATAATTTTGATATTAATTGAAAGTGAAAGCCAAATATTTTTATGTAAACATAACTTATTTCAATACAGATACCAATTTAAATGAAATATGATACCAATTGAAAACTACCAACTATTTTGATTAAACAAATTATTTTGCAATAAAGATACCAAGTTTTAGAATAAAGCCAATTTAAGATTTTTGATACTAGTATTGAAAATATTAGCAAATTCCAAATTAAAATATTTTTCATTAAGAGCATAGGAAACCAATTGAAAAATAATATACCAAATCATATCATTTTTCATCATAAAGAATGGGAGTAAGATACCAATTGAAAATACAATCAATTGAAAACTAAAACATGAAGTTTTCTCCCTCTTTATCAATAACTAATGAAAATAATGCATAAGCTTGTATAAGATACCAATTTGAAAATTAATAGTCATTAAGGAGTAAATCAAGCTTAGCATAAATATAATTTGTGCTTTATAATGTAAAGATATAGTAAGCATAATCAAATCATATATATATGTATGAAAAGTAAATACCAGTAGAAATTGATACTTTTTGAAGTTTTGAAGCATACATATATAGAAAACCAAAGATGAGTATACAACCATGAAAATATCAATTGGGATACCAATTGAAAATATAATGAGGATCAAGTGTATAACTCATACCTTCCACCTTATCATACATTTGTTAAAAAAAATTTCAATTAGACTCATAAGATATGGTTGCCCACCAACCGCCCTTGGATCGGTTGGGGTTTTCAAAAATAAGTTAAAAATTAATTATAATATGTTTGAAAACTCTACCACATGAAGAATAACGCAACTAGTTTTATGATAAACTTGAAAACTAGTACGAAATCGTTCAAGTAAGGAATAAAATAATAGCATATCTATGAAAACATGAAAATTACACAATCATCAACACTCAAAGTCCACATAGCACATATACTACTCATGAAAACAAAGTCATGAGAAAACATCAAATAATGTGAGTGTACAAAGTCATGTAATCAACAAATCATGGAATGAGACATTTAAGTTCAATATAAAATTCTTTTAAAAAAATGAAAATCTAATTTTCATCAAAACAATGCTAACTCCAAGGCATATGTATGTTTTGTCAAAACTAAAAGTATACATACATATCTAAACACAATTGAGTCTATAAAGAGATTTTACATGAAAGACAAATGAATCAAGGTTATACATGTATACCCAATAGTTTTAGATAAAATTTACATTTACATGAATTAAACATATGAAAACATGTAAAAAATAGGGAATCCAAGTCAAAATGTATGAATCATCAAAACTGGGCTATACTAGTACATCTAATGGGTACAAATGAGCAATCAAGTACAAACATATAATAATCAATTTGTGACTCACTAGTTGTACAGCATATGCACAAGTTTTAATAAAAGCTACATTTAAACAAATAATCAAAACATGAAATATAAAATGAAACATAAATCAATATGATCATTAGGTAAATGCACATGTTATTAGACTAGGATATACAACATTGCTAAACTAAAGTGAGAATACAAAAATATAAATTCATATAAATATGGATGTATCTCAAATACTAATCATGTATATCACAAGTCTAATTATCATAGAATTAACATAATAATCATTTGAATAACAACACATGCTAAAAATCAAGAATGAAAGCATGTAAACTAAATGGGAGTTTAGAGATCGTTACCAAAACCATTAGGGCACATCTCTATGTCTCTAAACAATGGTGGTCTTGCCACCAACCTCTCCTTGAAAGTGAAACATCCAAAATAGTCACCGTTTAGCTCGAACGCATCCGCCTCAAGGCACCAATGCCCTCACGTCATGTGAGAGCCTACACTTACATCAAAAATGGGAGTGAATTTTGGCACCCATACTCTTTTGGGTCCTTGGGGGTTAGCTCCTTTCCTAACCCAAACAAATCGATTTGTAAAATTTGAATCATTAATTCTATCAAAGCAAAATTTTGTAAGGTGGCCCTTACGTCCACAATGTGTACATGTGTACACATGAGCATACATAGTGTTATGAGTGTAAACGTGGGAAGCATGTGTATGTCGTGGTTTGTGTGCATGCATAGGTGGAACTTGTTTCTTGCGAAACATGGATTCCAAACGTGTGTGGTTCATGGCACATTGGCTCAAAGTGGAGCCCAAACAATCAATACTCTTCTTTAAAACATTTATATCATTTTTAATATAGTAGAAGAGGTGCATGCAATAGATAAAATAGGTGGTGAAGCATGGCAAACATGTGTGTCAATATCATTTTTCAAAGAAGTGTTTTTCTTAGAAACCAAATCTAGCTCTTTTGAAATAAAAGAAATTTTATTTTTCAAAGATTCATTCTCTTTTAACACAAAATGAAGTTTTGAAGTTAAAGTCTCATTTTTCTTCAAAACAATTTCACAATCATTTTTATTTTTCAAAATTTTGTTTTCATTAAAGGTAAGTTTCAATTTAGGATTTCAAAGAGTCACGTTCATTTGAAATCTCAACCTTCTCTTGCAAAGCCAAATCAAGTTTCGAACACAAATCCTTATTTTCTTTGTTAAGTCCAAAACTCTTCTTTTTCAAATCTTTATATTTTTCTAACAATTTTTCATAAACAATTGATAGTTCTACATTCAATGCATCAGGATCAATATAATCATCAGCTGAAGAACTAGCACTATCATCTAGTTGAGTTTTCGAGTTTACCTCAAGGGAGTCATTCCTTGGACCATGAAGCAATGTTGGTCGAAATCTTCTCCACTAGATTTTTCCTCCTCATTGATTTGCATTTGTAACTCGGGAGATGTCAATATGCTCCACACTGCAAAGACGGAAATACAATGAGAAACTACATTTAAATATTCTTTGCTAAGTGATTTTCTAATTGCCTATAGGCTTGTGCATTAGCCTCTAAATGCTTGCTATTACTAAGATAAGATTCCTTGGTAATGGCAAGGTAAACTTTCCAACATATGACTTTTAAATGCCAACTCATCCTAACATTCCATATATCAATTTTAGAGATATCAAGCATAGGAGATTATCCATGAGTGCAAACTATATATGTGCAAATGCAAGTAATAGATTAGCAATCAAGATCTCACTCCTAGTGGTTAAACCTAATATCAGGAGCGTAGGCTCTGATACCAATTAGAAAGTACACCTAGAAGGGGGTGAATAGGTGTAAGGCTAATCTAATGACAAATAATGAGGAATTAAAAACTAAATGTAACACACTAAGTGTAAACAAAGAGTGTATCCAAATTCCCAGTGAAGGGCTCTGAACTATCTCCTCTAAATTCTTCTAAATAAGAGTTGAGGTGCTATATGAAACTCTCTTGGTTAAACACAAGTATGGGCACACAATCAAACAAGTATGTATATGATATGAACAATATGAACAATGCACAAAGTAAGAGAGAGAGTTAGAGAAAGTGGATCAAACACAAATACAAAGATATGTTTCGAGGTTCGAGCACCCAGATCTACGTCCCCACCTTCACACAGAAGGATTTCCACTATATCGTCCATATAGGAATTCACACACAGGGAACTTTCACTGAGGATTTGGGAAAATACAACTTGAAAGTACACTACTCCTCTCTCAACAAATACAACCTCTCACTAGAGGCAAGGCACAAAGCCAACACAATATCAACCTCACAATTGAAGGATAGGCACAAAGTCAAACTACAATCACCTCACACTTGAGGGATAAGGCACTTAGCCAACACACCAACAATCCCCTCTACACTTAGAGGGATTCCAACACAACCTCCACAATCACCTCTCACTAGAGGGATATCAACACAATCACCTCTCAATAGAGGGATGTCACAAAGTAAGGAGGGTTACAACACTTGGTGGTCTCTCAACCACAAACCAATTTTCCCACAAAATAGATCCTAATAGATAGGATAGATAAATAAGCTTAAGTGTGAGAAAATAAAGTGTTTGGAATGAAAACAATAAAGAAAAATACTTGAAAAAATCACAAGATAGATGTTGAAATAAAGATCAAAAACCAATTCCCAAATATTTTATTTTTCTTTGATTTTTCCAACACTTTAAAACAAATGAAGATTGATCTTTTAAACTCAAAAACTCTTTTAAAACTTGTAACTAAAACACTTAAGAAGATGAGGATTTTCGCTCTTGAAATTGTTGTTCAAAACTAGCTAAAAATATATATAGCCCATAAAATTCTGCCCGTTGGCAGTCTGGCAAAGGGAAAATTGCCCTTCTGGGTCGACCAGGCGGTTGACCGGCCCAACGGTCATATTTATGACCGTTGAGCCACCGGTCGACCAGCCAGTCGATCGGTGGCTGGAAACAGAGAGCAGAGCTCTCTATCGGTCGACCGGGCGGTCGACTGGGCCCATTTTCAGAGAGCAGAAGCTCTCTGGCGGTCGACCAACCCGGTCGACCGGCCTCCCAGCCTGCGCTACGTGCAGTCTGTGCATGTCAGTCGACCGGACCGGTCGACCGACTTCTGCCTCGGTCGACCGGTCCGATTGACCGACAGACAGCCTGGTCCAAACAATATCGGAATTGAAAACTTGGGTTTTTGACTTCAATTAAATCCCATAAAATCACATAAATCCCATAAAAATTAGCTCTTATTAGATCTTTGAAATACAAATATGTGTGACAAAAATTCAAACATATTTCAAATAATTTGAAATATTTTTGTGAGATTGAAAATTTGCCTTAAACCAAAAACCGTATTTTCCAAAACTAAGATTTTTGATATTGAAAACCATTTTCTCCAAAACTCATGCAAATATAAAACATGATATTGAAACAACTTTTAAGCATGTTGTATATGGATAGAATCCGATATGCATGAAGGATATTATGTCTATGTTTTTGACATTAAATACAAAAATAAATTTTGTTTAAATACAAAGCTCCAAACACATGAATAGGCTATCAAAATAAGTTTTTCTAAATAGATGAAGCATAAATGTATATAGATCAATCTAATATACATTAAACCATGTGAACTTGTTTTGATTATATCTATTCATGAAAACCATATATATGAACTAGAAATTCAAAACCGGTTAAACCGAAAAACCAAATACATGAAACTTTAAACTAGTGTGTGTATGGTGAGCTTGAGCATATCAACACTATCTAATATTTACAATGATCTAAACACAATCTTAAACTAAACAAACGAGATCTTCTTGTAGAATGATTAAGTTGGAACCTGCACACAAATACAGTATTTCAGATTTTAAGATTAAAGAGTGCAAGTTACTCAATTCTACCGCAATAGCAAGTAGCAATACGGGTTGTGATCCACAAGGAGGGACTAGCGTTGGAAACTTTTTAGTAAGTTCTCTTTAGGCTACAAAGTATGTATGGTTAAAGTTCTTCTTTAGTTCTTTAAAAGAAAAAGGAAAAATTAGGTTAAAATGAGTTAGGAAGAAGATGATAGATTAAGAAGATGAAAAAACTAGAAATGATATGTACAAAGAAATAGAAAAGGAATGATAAAAGGAGTGGTCGTTGTTGGTGATCAAAACTAAAGAAATAAAGAAAAGAAAGAAAAGATTAAAGAAATATTTACCTCCTTTGGTTGATGATTTAACTGGAACCCTTGCATATTCTACCTTGCTTCAGAGGCGTTCAACGCGTAATTCATAAGATCGAGCTCAGTCCCCATTCGCATTACATCATCAAGACAAACAAGAATGAAATGATACATAGTCTTGAGGAGGAGAACATCATCATGAAATATCGTTGGCACTCACACAAACATTGTTATACTGATGCTTCTTGATTCACTTGAATGCTCATCATAACCAAAAGAGAAAAAGTAGAAAGAAGAAGAAGGAAACAAAAGTAAAGACAAACATAAAAAAAAGTTACCTTTTATTGCTTGCAGAAATGATGGAAGAAAGGAGCAGGTACATCGTTGTCACTCTCAACATAAGCATCTCTCTCTTACTTACATGAATCTTAGTCTAAACTAACAAAGAAATAAAATTACATGAAAAGAAAACAAAAACCTACACTATAAAGAATGAAAAACTGGACTAACTCCTATCTCTGCATGATCGTCCCCTTGCCTTTGAGATTGCAGGTATTTATAGAAGAAATGCAGAGGTTAGAGGAGTATGAAGATAGGGAAAGCTGGCTATTTCTGAATTTGAATCCTCCCCTTATCTCCAAACTTGATTTGATGTGGATATTCAGTTCTGATCTGCAGTTTGTTAGCATGTTGATTACTGAATATAAGTTATCAAATGAGTGAATTAGAAATAGTGATCAACATAAGAGTTGTAGCCCTGTAAGTCTTCTTTCTGGATCATCTTGAATCATCAGATTTGAGATTTAGTAGCGAAAGTTATGATTCCAATACTGAAATGTATCCAGTCAGAATCTGAGTCAAACTTGCTTGATCTCATCCGTTGATCTTCTCTCTATCCATTTATCTCTCTGTATTTGATATTATCCTCGGTTGATCTTTAGATAACCAAAATGGATTTATAGAAATCTAAATTTTACTAGATTTTCATTTGGTGTTATCTTTCTGATTTGCTCTGATCTTCAGCTGAACATTTGCCCCAATCCTTAATTTGTTCTAACTAGATCTGGGATCATCCTCAGCTAACCAAATAGATCTAGTTAAATCTGATTTTAACTGGTATTTATTTAGTTTAATCCTCTTTCTCTTCATTATTATCTTCTACAAAATAGACATTTAAGACAAAGAAATTAGCAGATTTATTACACGATAAATGTAGGTGTGTAATGAAAAGAATGCAAAATATGTGTACGATCACACCCCCACACCTATCTTTTGCTCATCCTCGAGCAAAACAAATAAACTAAACTAAAGATTATTATACCACTTTCGCAGGTCACGCGATTACACTGAGCTTGTGCAACAAGCCGTTAAACCTCTAGGTTACCCCTAGAGGACGAGTTTTGTCTCGTGAGGGTTTTCAGTGGATTGCACCCAAAAAATCCATAAAGAAAGAGAAAAATGTTAGTATTTTGAAAACTTATTTTGAAAGAGAAAAATATTTGAAATAT
Organism: Agave tequilana; assembly: GCA_038442645.1. Lineage (NCBI taxonomy): Eukaryota > Viridiplantae > Streptophyta > Magnoliopsida > Asparagales > Asparagaceae > Agave > Agave tequilana. The sequence continues at coordinate 32,266 of JAVJIF010033637.1, forward strand.
TATTGTAAGATTTAAGTAATCTATAAGTTATAGGAAAATCGAATTTTTCATTCCTAAACTTAGTCTCTATTCAAAAATTTATTATCAATCAAAGTAAGGAGTCAAATTGTAATTCTCATCTAGTCTATTACTTTACCCTGAGTCATATGCACTATCGTGACTATGAAAATTTTGACTAAGGGTTCTTTAACTCTAACTCTAATGCCTTATATATATATATATATATATATATATATATATATATATATTGTATTATTCCTTTGTTCTATTAGGCTTTCTAATATGCCCTTGCAACGAGCCTTTAATCGATGACTCCCAAACCAAACGGTCTTAGGGCACCGGGTGAGAAAACACCCCAAGGACTTAAGGACTCAAGTAAATAAGGCCTCAAAACTAAGAATTTTATTATATGAACCGCTTTTAGGCGAGAATACTTATGCTTCATGAAGCACAAATACCCAGCTTAATTAGAGAATTTATATATATTTTTTCTCAAACTTATCTAATTATCTTTTGCATAAATATCAAGGCTTGCTTAGGCCAAAGCACCTAGCTAATCAATAATTAGATTTGTTCATCTTTCATAGATATATATATATACACACACACATACATATATATATATACACATACATATATATATATCTGTGTGTGTGTGTGTGTGTGTGTGTGTGTGTGTGTGTGTGTGTGTGTGTATATAAGGCATAAGAATCTTTGTTTTTGAATCCTAAGTGTGTAAGTATATGAAATGTGCATATTTCATTAAGGTAAAGATCAAGACTAAATTACTTTGACAAATTATCTTCCTAACCCTAAAAATCAAACAAATAATCTTATTTTGACCAAGTTTAAGAAAATCCTAATTTTGATTTTCCTATTCCTTAAAATTGACTTAATTTCTTACAAAAAATATGTCAAAATATTGTTTCTATTTTCAAAAAGTTTTTAAAAGTGATGAAAATGTTAATTTTTTTAATGAAAAGAAAAACCTAAGTTATGTTAACCCTCCCCCACACCTCATGCATTATCCTCAATGTATGAATTAATGCATAGATGCATGAAAAAAAAGAAAGGGAAGGAAATATTACCTTAAGGTAGTGGTTTCAGTGATGGTCTGATTGGTTCACGAAATGCGGTCCATTCGACTTTTCGTGGAGTTCGGAGGAACCCAACAGAAATCTCTTTTATATAACCCACTAAAATGATGTATATATGAACGTTTTTTATTAAAAATTAACCCCATTTAATTTCTAAATTTCATAATAATTTCGGAGTCAATTTTGTCAACCGCCTTATCCCAAAATGGAGTGTGAAAAGATAGAATGATTGACTTGGACTTAGGAAGTACTGGAACTAATACCGACTCAGGAAAGTGACTTAAGCAGGTAAAGGTTCAGGAATCGAGATTGGCTCAGGAATTGGGTCCAAATCAAGAAGTTAAAACTCAAGTCCACATTCAGTTTCCCACAATGGAATGTGACTTAATATTGGTGATTCAAGTTCAAGAATGACAGGTGTGGAATCAAAACTGACTCTAAAATATTACTCAAGTCGGGTAACAAAACAGGAGTCAATATTGATTTTAGAATTTGAACTAGATCACAAATTTGAGAATCTAGGTCACATTTCTCATTGAGTACAATTTCATAAAAATGAGAACTTGCCAATTTGTCAATAGGACTTTCAAAAGTGTGAAATTGGTCAAGTTCAATATGGTGGTCATCAAAGATGGGTGATTCAATTTCATGATGAATTGGCACAGGATCCAATGTTGACTCGGGAAAAAGATTGAAATCAGGTGAAGACACCGGAGTCATTATTGAATCAGGAAGTAGAATTGAATTACTAAGTTGAGGTTCAGGATCATATTCATTCTCAAGTTCAATTTAGGAAAGGAATAACTTGCCAAACTGTCAATGTCACTTTAAAATTTAAAGTTTGGGCAAGTTCAAATGATTGTGCTGAAATGGAACCTTGTTTTCTAAAAAACATGACTCTTCAGCTCTAACAGAATGGTTAACAACATCAGAACTGGCCAAACGGTGAGAACGTAGAGTTTGGACCATCATATCTATGTCATGATTACGAGCGTTTTGAGCCTGAGTCATGGCTTCAGGCATCTTTTCATAGTTGATTGGTTCATCATTTTGTTGAAAAGATGAAGTGTTGTTTTAGAATTGGTGGTGAAATTGTGAGTCCATCAGATTTTGTGAGGGACTCACGCATACTCATTTTCAAAATTGATGGTTTTCTATTTTGGATTGGTGGAACTGAGTATGAATCATGAAAATATTGTGGACAAGGTGGATAAGGAGGACAAGTTGGTTGAAAATTGGACTCGGGGGAGGTGAATCCCCATTGACTCCGTGAAGAGTTAAAATTATTCTGGAAATTATGGTCATAAGATTGAGGGCATGGGTTATATTGATTCGGATAAGACCAATCCGGCACAATAGGTTGGTTAAAGTCATGATATGCCGGGTTGGTAATATCTGAATAAGAAGTTGGTGTGTAATATGGATTACCATTACAATTGAAAAAATTATTGTTATAAGCCATATCACACAATAAAACACAAATAAGCAAACAAAGGAAAAAAATTCTAAACTAAGTTAGGGTAGACCTATGACCTAGACGACTCCTAACTGGTTAGACTGTCCACGGGAGGTATAATGTAGACTTTGACCACAAGCTAATCAGCCAGGGCAGGGTAAGATTGGTAGGAGGTTATCCGTCAAAGACATTCCTTAATTAAGTAACCACCAACCTTCGGGCTTTCGGCCCTTAATCCCCTTCCTAGACACTGATTTGGCAGGAGTCAAATTCCAACACCGTTCCCCTTAGGATAATCTTCTAATTGAGTTCGAGATGTCCCTAGGGCCACGTCTACTCATTTTTAGTTAGGCTTGGGTTAGTGAGCGAGGAGATTATTTATGGGCTAAGGGAGGATAATGACTTTCCCACCTTATCTTGTTTATAGGACAAGCCCTTAAATCAATTTAGTGCAGTGTACAAGTATATAGAAAAAAGTAACATTCAAGCAATATTTCATACAAGAATGAATCTTATACTAAATCCTATGCACACATGCCTTGGCTCCAGCACTCTTCAACAGTAAATAGAAAATGAAATGAAAAAGACACGTGTCTAAATGCAAAGTCTAAATCATTTTAGATTTACAATCAACTTTTTACTATTGTGTTAAAAATGTATATACAATGAGTCAAACAAGAAGATAAATGCTACAGAAATTCAGATTTTCAATTCAGCCAACCTGCAAAAATACAGGTTAGTAGTTCACTCAGTTTTGCCACTGGAATGTAGCAAATCTGAGGGCTTCTGGGCTTTGCTTTCTTGAGCAGAGTCCAGGGCCACTTATATGTCCACTGCAATAGATATTCCTTATTGTTAAATCTGTATACAAAAAACAAAGAAGAAGGTTAACCAAAAATATATACTTTAAAGAGAGTAACTTATCCGTCCCTCCCCGGCAACGGCGCCAAAATTTTGATTAAGTTGGAACCTGCACACAAATACAGTATTTCAGATTTTAAGATTAAAGCGTGCAAGTTACTCAATTCTACCGCAATAGCAAGTGGCTATGCGGGTCGTGATCCACAAGGAGGGACTAGTGATGGAAGCTTTTTAGTAAGTTCTCTTTTAGGCTACAAAGTATGGTTAAAGTTCTTCTTTAGTTCTTTAAAAGAAAAAGGAAAAATTAGGTTAAAATGAGTTAGGAAGAAGATGGTAGATTAAGAAGATGGAAAAACTAAAAATGATATGTACAAAGAAATAGAAAAGGAATGATAAAAGAAGTGGTCGTTGTTGGTGTTGGTGATCTAAACTAAAGAAATAAAAGAAAAGAAAGAAAAGATTAAAGAAATACTTACCTCCTTTGGTTGATGACTTACCTGGAACCCTTGCATGTTCTACCTTGCTTCGGAGGCGTTCAACGCATAATTCATAAGATCGAGCTCAGTCCCCATTCGCATTACATCATCAAGACAAACAAGAATGAAATGATACGGAGTCTTGAGGAGGAGAACATCATCATGAAATATCATTGGCACTCACACAAACATTGTTATACTGATGCTTCTAGATTCACTTGAATGCTCATCATAACCAAAAGAGGGAAAAAAGAAGAAGGAAACAAAAGTAAAGACAAACATAAAAAAATGTTACCTTTTATTGCTTGCAGAAATAATGGAAGAAAGGAGGAAGTACATCGGTGTTACTCTCAACATAAGCCTCTCTCTCTCTACATACATGAATCTCAGTCTAAACTATACTTACAAAGGAATAAAATTACATGAAAAGAAAACAAAAACCTACACTACAAAGAATGAAAAACTGGACTAACTCCTATCTCTGTATGATTGTCCCCTTGCCTTTGAGATTGTAGGTATTTATAGAAGAAATGCAAAGGTTAGCAAAGTTTGAAGATAGGGAAAGCTGGCTATTTCTGAATTTGAATCCTCCCCTTATCTCCAAACTTGATTTGATGTGGATATTCAATTCTGATCTGCAGTTTGTTAGCGTGTTGATTACTGAATATAACTTATCAAATAATAGAATTAGAAATAGTGATCAACATAAGAGTTGTAACCCTGTAATTCTTCTTTCGGGATCATCTTGAATCATTAGATTTGAGATTCGGTAGTGAAAGTTATGATTCAAATACTTAAATTATCCAGTCAGAATCTGAGTCAAACTTGCTTCATCTCATCCGTTGATCTTCTCTCTATCCATTTATCTCTCTGTATTTGATATTATTCTCAGTTGATCTTTAGCTAACCAAAATGGATTTATAGAAATCTAAATTTTACTGGTTTCTATTTGGTGTTATCTTTCTGATTTGCTCTGATCTTCAGCTGAACATTTGCCCCAATCCTTGATTTGTTCTAACTAGATCTGGGATCATCCTCAGCTAACCAAATAGATCCAGTTAAATCTGATTTTAACTGGTATTTATTTGGTTTAATCCTCTTTCTCTTCATTATTATCTTCTATAAAATAGACATTAAGACAAAGAAATTAGCAAATTTATTATACGATAAATGTAAGAGTGTAATGAAAAGAATGCAAAATATGTGTGATCATGGAACTCCGTCTCCAAGTCGACTCGATCCAAACGCGATCCAATGAGCTTGACTCCAACTGAGTGCTAGATGCTATCTTGACGCTCGAGCTCTTGAATCACCATGTGAAAGCTCCAAAACACCTTTGTTGAAGCTAATCACCTACTAATATCTTGATCAAATATCTGAAACTAAATATCACAAGATCATTAGTAAACTATAACTACGTGAGTTAATCATCATCAAAAAGAGTGAAGGGCCTCTGGGCCAACAAGTAGGTCCTCATTTATTGAGCGAGCGGGTTAAGCATTAATAGTCATCCTTACAATAACCAACTCATGAGAGTTTTTAGAGGTCAACTCTTCCCCCCCAATCGTGGTCTTCACAGTTCCTCACGTAGGTAAGCCCTCAAAAGGTACTACAGCTGTATTATACCCTCCATAAATTCATGCATTAGACTTATCAAGAGTTAAAACTCAACAAAGCCAGTTATATCTCAAGAGCATCATCATCATAGAGAAGGGGTAGTATTACATAGGCTACTAATAGGATATAATATATCCGGATCGATGCTCCACACGCTTGTCACCAGTTCAGCTTGTTTTACCACATTGCATCTTTTTCATGAGAATAATTCGCCAATAAAAAAGGTTGGATTTTCACTGTCGGCGAGTTTCTCTTTAGGCTTAACCCCATCTCTCTCGATATATCTAGGACCAAACTCCTAGAAGGACTCTCTATCAAAATATTATTTTATGCTAACAAATAATATTTATTTTTGTTCATGTATAAAGTTGATCAAACTTGTCAAAATTGAAATATCAAAATTTCTAGTATGTTATAAATGAGTGAAGTTAATCTAAATTTATAATTTAACATGGTATTAGCAGTGTGTAGTGTACATGATACAAAAAAATACGTGATTATTTGTTTAAATTGTAAATGAATATAGATGTCTCAACTAGATTTTCTATTTACTTCAAATCGTTATTCAATTAATAATAATGTGTATATAAATAACAAGTGTCGAGGTTTTCATTACAATTCAGAATCCCATTCTTATGCCAATATTTATGGTTGTTTATGTTTTCATTAGTGTATTATAGATTTCAATGTCCACCATATTATACACTGGTAAAACCTCCAATACATAAATAGTGTACACACACATATATATCACACATACACATTCTGTACGCAAACATATATATCACACATACACATTCATTTATGTTGACACTTCTAAAAGACGAACTCTAAGATAGCTCTTCAATTGGTCTGAACGATGTCTAACTTGTCGATACTTTTAAAAGATAAGTCGCAGACAAGCTGACGACCAGTCCCCTTGTTATCCAGCTCATACCCATTCTTGATGGATAGGGCAGTCACTTAAACCCTATTGATCCAGTTAAGCATCCAATAAGCCAAGTACCCTTTAAACAGGCCTAGGCATGCCTACGAGGTTAAGTTAGTTCAACGCTTAACTTCACCTAAGCCTAAAGGATTAGCTTCGCCTAGCCCAAAGGACTAGCTTTGTCCAAGAGGCTATTATTGCTTAGCTTCGCCTGAAGCTTAACATAGCTCTAGTGAGAGCTAATTCTTAACTTCACCTGAAGCTTGGCATAACTCTGCTAAGAGCTAACTTTCAGCTTTGCCTGAAGCATCCTATAACTCCGCTGAGAGCTAACTCCCACTTTCGTATGAATCTTTCTTTAGCTTAGTTGCGAGCTAGCTTCGCATAGCCTTACTATAAGCTAACTTCATCACACGCGAAGCTTCAGGTCATTAATGTAGGATCTATAAATAATGACAACACAAGCACTAAAACAAAGATGAATAGCGTTTAATAAATTTTTTAATAACAAAAGTAAATTACTTGCAGGAAAGGAAAATATGCACAGAATAAATCTCAGAAAAGAAATGCAAACGCAAACACGAGAGATTTTATACTAGTTCGGTCCTCATGACCTACGTCTAGTCCCCAAGCAACCCGCTTAAGATTTTTCTTATCCTGATTTTGATACACCTCAAAATTAACCCTTATACACCACTTGATAAAACAACCTTTACCAAATCTGTACAACTCTTCTCTACACCAAGAAGACAACAACATTTTGTATACCTCTTCTTTACACTAAGAAGATATTCTCTTTGATTGATTACAAAGTATACTATAAGCCTTGAAACTTGTATGTGATCGTGAACAAGGTATCTTATAGGAGAACTCTCAGAATTCTTCACTAAATAATTAGAATTGCGTGAAAAAATGAAAGTGGAAACTAGTTTTCTGAAAAATAGAATTTTCAACAGAGTTTGGACAGAAAACTAATATTTTGAATTGGTGAGATCATCCTAAGACAACATCCCTATTTGTGAAATCAATGGTCAGTTGGGAAGTTATCAACTCAAATTTGAAAATCAGAATAAGTGAGAAAATACCAGAAAATCAAAACTGAATAACAGTTAGAAACTGAAGTTAGTCGACTAGGATATGAGAGTAGTCATCTAGTATAAGAAATTTTGCCTGGGTTAGTTAACTAGCCAAGATATCAAATCGACTATATGAAGACTGACACAGAATGGTAAGTCTCTGAAAACTAAACTTAGTCGATTAGCAGAGATGGTAAGTCGACTAATGATGGTTACAATCAACAAACAGAGAACTGATATATTTTTGCGAAGAAACTTGGTCGACTATATAACAAAGCAAGTCGACTATAGGATATCTTAGTCGACTATAGATAGAGGTTAGTCGACTGTATGACTATTTTGTGTGTATGATCAAGGCTTTTAACAAAATTCTAAAATAAATAAAATTAGAAAATATCCTTAAATAATCTTGAGCAATCAGAACTCAGTACTAGGTTTTGAGGTACAGCTCCAATGCATCTGCATCACAAATGTTATCATCAAAATCTAAGTTCCAACATTCTCTCCCTTTTGATGATGATAAGTTGTTTGCACAAAAACTCCCCATGCAGAAAATAGGTTATAACAAATAAATATTTTCCCCTGCATAGAACAGGTTATAACAAATATAGATAATAAGTATTCTCCCCCTGTAGAAAATATATCATTGTTGGCCCAAGGTTACAATCACCCGATTTTTGAGTTTTGATGATTACAAAACATATATAGTTATTTGTACTAATCACTTTTTAGTATTTAAGTGTGTTTCAGGGTTCTAAGGATTCAAGTTGTGTTCTTTCCTAAAGGAGGTACTTTTGACTCAAGATGACTCAATGCGGGTTCAAGGATTCAAGCTATAAAACATTTCATGGAGAAGCCCTTATTTGAAGATCATGTAGTCACCTAGAACCTTGTAAGAATTAGTTTGTTAAAGAATGAGGTTATGATAAGTTGGCTCAAGAAAACACAAACACACACTTTCATTTTTCAACATACGGTTTTTGTTTTGGTTAATTGATTTAGGTGCATGTCTTGACTATTATACGTGACTCAAATTATTTTATATTTTTATATCTTATTTATATCATGTATACCAACCCTTATAGCTTGCTACTTAATCTTATAGCCATTTAAAATTATTTTAAAAATTATACTAAGTTCAAAAATTTTCCTATAAAAAATCTGTTTCAGGCCCAACGGTCAACCGGGCGGTCGACTGGCTCTAGTTTAGGCCTGATCGGTCGACCGCAACGGTCGACCGGGCCTTGTGGCTTTGGCCTGCACGTTTGTGCACGTCTGCCGGTCGACCGGACCGGTCGACCGACTAACATACCCTTGCTCTCGGGTTTTGTCGGTCGACCGGGCCAGTCGACCGACAGAACAAAGTATTGCTTTTGTTTAGCCTCCGGTCGACTGAGTCCAACGGCTAGTTGCCAAGTTCGACCGGGCCGGTCGACCGACAGCCACCAGCAGCCCCAACGGCTAGTTTTCTGAGTTTTGTTTTCTTGATTTGATTGGGATGTTTGTGTCAGCTATTTCTGAAATTTTGAAGGCTAATTCCTGACCTATATACCTAGCCTAAATGATGATTTGCTCATGGCAAATCCCTATAAATAGATGGCATTGGTCCCTTGTTAAAATCAAGAAAAATTCCCTTTGTTTTCAAGTTTCCAAAAGAAAGAAAAGTTTTCAAAGCTCTCAATTTTCTAAGTGCATTCTTGGTTACTATTTTTCAGTGGATTTCAAGCTCTTTTTTCTTTGCAACTAAATTTTTCTCACTACAATTCTTGAGCCAAAAATCCTTCCCATTCTATAAGGAGTTGTAAGAGAGAAGTTTGTGGTCCTTTTTTGATCACCTTGTTACTTGTTCTACCTTTGTGTTGAGATCCCTCTTGTGTAGAGGATTGGATTGGTGGGAGTTCGGTACTCCGGTCTTGTGTAGACCTCTTGTAATTTCCTTTGAGGATATAGTGGAAATCCTTCACGGTGGTGAAGGCGGGGACGTAAAGTAGTGGCTCGAACTCGAAACAAATTCCTTGAGTTTGCGATTGGTTTTCTTATTATTTTTCATTGCTTTACATTTATCTTGTGATACCTCTTGCTTGCACTTCATTATTACATCCATTTCATTACTTGCATTTTCCAGTCTTTACTCAACTCAACAAGAAAGAAATTACGTGCCTCAACTCATAATCTAGAGGAATCAAAGAGAAGAAGTTCTAGAGCCCTTCACGGGGAATTCGGCTTCAATTTCTTGTTTTGAGTGACCGATTGCAGCATACTTTTATACTTGTTTAAAAGATCATTAAATTAGCATTAACACCTATTCACCCCCCTCTAGGTGTTTTCAATTAGTATCAGAGCTTTGGTCTCTAGGCTCTTGGCTTAACAACCTTAGAGAGATCCTATATTGCTAATCACTCTATTCATTTTTCATACTCATGCACTTAGTAAAGATGGCCGAAGGAATTAAGACCCCACCTAAGTTTGATGGCCTTAACTTTCCCATATGAAAGGTTAAGATGACCGTATTTTTGCAATCCTTAGGAAGCCGGGTTGCAAAGGCGGTGACCAAACCTTTTAGTGCACCCCTTGGTGATGAGGACACTTGGTCTGATATTGCCACGGAAGAGTTTGACGCTAATGCTAGGGCACACTATGCCTTGCTTCAAGCTCTTAATGACGATGATATTTCTAGAGTCATTCATTGCAAATCCGCACATGAGATTTGGACTCACTTACTTGTCACTCATGAGGGGACTTCACAAGTAAAGAGGGCAAAATTCGACCTTCTTCGTTCCCAATATGAAAATTTTTCTATGCAAGAGAATGAAACCATAGATTATATGGTTACTAAGTTTACAAAGATCACTAATGGACTTTCTTCTTTAGGTGATGCTATTGACAATGACCAAAAGGTGAGGAAGATCATCCGTGCACTCCCTCCATCTTGGGAAGTCAAAGCCACAACTTTGAAGGAGCTCAATGACAAGGAAGAAATGGAGCTTATAGGTCTCATTGGAAATCTCAAGACCCATGAGATGGAAAGAAAAGCAAGAGAAGAGATGGCTCCTCCCAAGAAGAAAGCTATTGCCTTCAAGAGTTCTTCCACCTACTCTGACGACGATGATGAAGAAGAGGATGATGAGGATCTTTCTCTTCTTGTAAAGAACGTTCGGAGAATGTACAACAAGGAAAAGTTCCAAAATAAAAGGAGATGGTAAGGTAAAGAAGAGAAGAAAATCATTTGCTTCAATTGCCAGAAGCCGGGTCATATTGTTGTGGAATGTCTGGAAATCAAAAGCAAACCCTCCACCTTCAAGAAGCCATACAAAAAGAAAGTTTTAAAGGCTACTTGGGATTCGGAGAGTGAATCTGATGAGGAAGTCGACACCGCCAACAAGTGTTTCATGGCAAATGAAAGCACAAGCAAGGTACATTCCAAAGCCCAACGACGTAAGGGATTGTGGTATCTTGATAGTGGTTGCTCAAGGCACATAACTTGGGATATCAATAACTTCACAACCTTATCAAGATACCATGAAGGTGACACCGTCACCTTCGGAGATGACACCAAAGGAAAGATCATTGGCATTGGTAATGTTAAACTTAGTACATCTCCTTTAATAGAAAATATTGTTTTAGTTGATGGCCTCAAGCATAATCTCTTGAGTGTTAGTCAACTTTGTGATAAAGGTTTTAATGTTATTTTTGATGACCTAACATGTAGTGTTATTGATAGACAATCCAATGCATGTATATTTTCCGGATTTCGTGAAAACAATGTATACATGATTGACATGTCTAATATGCTATGTAATGCTACTTGTTTGAAAGCCCTCGATGATGACTCTTGGTTGTGGCATAGAAGATTAGGCCACATTTCTTTTGACCATCTATCTAGATTAAATAACAAGGAAATGGTGAAAGATATTCCTTACTTGAACTTTGAAAAGGACCGCATTTGCGATGCGTGCCAACTTGGGAAACAAACCAAGTCCTCTTTCAAGTCAATCAAGGATATCATGACATCATGACCATTGGAGTTGATCCATATGGATTTGTTTGGTCCTACACAAACCAAAAGTCTAAGTGGGAATCGTTTTGCTTTCGTTTTAGTTGATGATTTCTCTCGTTTTACTTAGGTTTTCTTTTAGAGCATAAAAATCAAGCCTTTTCATATTTTCAAGCCTTTAAAAAAGAGTTGAAAAGGAACAAGATTCTTCTATTTTAAGAATAAGAAGTGATAGAGGTGGTGAATTCAATAACCAACCCTTTACCATTTTTGTGAAGAACACGGAATTAAGCATGAACTATTTTGTCCTAGAACTCCACAACAAAATGGAGTCATTGAGAGAAAAAATTGTACATTACAAGAGATGACTAGGACAATGATAAATGAATATGGTCTCCCTCATTATCTATGGGTCGAGGCTGTTAACACATCTTGCTACATATCAAATAGGGTTTTCTAATGCAAAAACACTTCAAAAACATCTTTGAGATCTATTTTTTTAGAAAGCCAAATGTTTCATACTTTAAAGTTTTTGGTTGTAAATGTTTTGTTTTGAATACTAAAGATAATTTATGTAAATTTGATGCAAAGTCTTATGAAGCAATTTTTGTTGGTTACTCTAACACTAGTAAAGCCTATTGAATTTTCAATAAGTCATCCTTGACTATTGAAGAGTCTATACATGTAAAGTTTGAGGAATCTAATGTGTTTATTGAGAACGTTGTAGAAATAGATTCCCTAAATGAAGACATGGAGAAAATTTCTTTGAAGGACTCACCTACTCTTGAAGACATGCCAAAGGATGACGAAGAAAATGAAATTCAAGAAGTTGAAGTGGAGACTACTCGACCACTTCCAAAAGATTGGAGATTCAATCCACATCATCCTAAGGACCTTATTATAGGTGAAGTATCAAAAGGGGTAACTACTCTTTCTAAACTTCATGATCTTTGTGGGCACTATGCATTTATTTCTCACTTTGAATCAAAGAACATCCTCGAAGCCAAGGGCGACTCATATTGGTTGCTAGCCATGCAAGAGGAGCTCAATCAATTCGAGCGCAACCAAGTTTGGCATCTTGTTCTTAGGCCCCACGATAGACCAACAATTGGTACTAAGTGGATCTTTAAGAACAAGTTGGATGAGTCGGGAAATGTTGTTAGGAATAAAGCTAGGTTAGTGGCCCAAGGTTACACTCAAGTCGAAGGTATCGATTTTGAGGAAACCTTTGCACCCGTAGCATGGCTTGAAGCCATACGGATGACAGTTGCATTTGCTTCATATAAAGATTTTAAACTTTTTCAAATGGATGTAAAAAGTACTTTCTTAAATGGATTTATTGAAGAGGAGGTATATGTTGAACAACCCCCGGGTTTGTTGATCCTGCACATCCGGATTTTGTTTTCAAACTTGACAAAGCTCTTTATGGTTTAAAACAAGCCCTAGGGCTTGGTATGAAAGACTTTCTTCATTTCTAATTTCTAATGGTTTTAATAAAGGAAAAATAGATACTACTTTGTTTGCAAATCATGTTGAAAATGATATACTTATAATTCAAATATATGTTGATAATATAATATTTGGTTCTACTAATGAAAATCTTTGCAAAGTTTTTGAATCATGCATGAAGGAGGAATTTGAGATGTCTATGATGGGCGAGCTTAATTATTTCCTTGGTCTCCAAATCAAGAAAAGGAAGGATGTGATCTTCATCAATCAAGCCAAATATACGAAGGAACTTATCAAGAGATTTGGGCTTGAAGGGGCTAAGACAAGCAAAACTCCCATGGCTACCACCACAAAGCTTGACAAGGATGAACAAGGTACAAGTGTAGACATTAAGCTTTATCGTAGCATGATTGGTAGCTTGTTGTATTTAATGGCTAGTAGGCCGAACATTATGTTTTGTATATGTCTTTGTGCTCGATTTCAATCGTGTCCTAAAGAGTCCCATTTGATTGCGGTAAAACGCATTATTAGATACCTTAAGGGCACAATTGAAATGGGTTTGTGGTATCCGAAAATCGGACAATTTTTCATGACGAGTTTTTCGGATGCCGACTATGCGGGTTGTAGAGTGGATAGGAAGAGTACAAGTGGAGCATGTCAATTTCTCAGTAATGAAAAACACCTAGAGGGGGGTGAATAGGTGTAAGTGCTAATCTAAGAACTAAATGCGCTAAATGCGGAAGCTAATGCAAATCTTGCACAAACTTAATACAACACAACAAGTGTAGCCGAATTCCCCGTGAAGGGCTCTAGACTAACTCCTCTTGATTCCCTTTAATGGGTTGAGGTGCTATGTGAAGCTCTTGTTGGTTAAGTATAAGTGAGGCACAAACACAAGCAAGCCAAGCAAATAAGGATGAATAACAATATGAATATATGCAAGGCAACACAAGCAATATATGGTATGAATGAAATATGATGCTTTGCACAAATAAATGAGAGAGAGAGTTAGAGAGACAAGTGGATCAAACGCTAACAACAAGATATATTTCGAGCCCCTAACTCTACATCCCCGTCTACACCACCGTGTAGGATTTCCAATCCACTATAACGTCCACCGAGGACTCCCACCGAGGGAACCTTCACCGAGAAGGATTTTTACAACAAGGGAGTACCGAACTCCTCTCTCAAACAACCACCTCACAACCAAGGGGTAGGCCCGTAGCCAAACAACCACAACATCTCTACCGAAGAGGGTTTACAAACCAAACTCCACCTCTCACTAGAGGGAGCAAACTAATCACCCGATCACCTCTACCAAAGAGGGATACAGCAAGAATAAGGGTGTTTACAACTTAGAGGTTCAACAACCTCAAACAATCTCTTTTTCTCTCTTTTTCCACAAAAACAAGATCCTAAATAGAATAGGATAGAAGATAGCTTAAGTGTGGAAAAACTAAGTGTTTTGATCAAAGAAAACTCTTGGGAAAACACAACAAATGATATAGAGATTTTTGCTCAAAAATAATTCCCAAAACCTAGTTTCTTTGAAATAACAAAACACTTAAAAACAAACAAGATGAATCTTTTTGCTCTTGAAACTCTTTTAAAAACTTTTTTTTAAAACCAGAGAATGGGAGAAAATCAGCTCTAAAAATCTTGGAGAAAATCTCAAACAAATGGGGTATTTATAGTCCTATCAGAAAACTAGCCGTTAGGCTGATGTGGCAGCCTGACAGGCTGACGGTCGACCGGCCCGGTCGACCGCCAACGGTCAGAATTGTGACCATTGGGCAACCACGGTCGACCGGGCCGGTCAACCCAAACAAATAGAGAGCACTGCTCTCAGACTCGGTCGACCCGGACGGTCGATCGTCCAAAGTCTGCCAAACGTGCACAGATTTGTGCACGTCGGTCGACCGGCCCGGTCGACCGACTTTAGCCAAGTCGACTAGGTCAGTTTGACTAGTCGACTGATTGAAGCCTGGAACAGAAATCTGGGTCAGAAAAACAGTTTAAAAATAATTTTAAAAATCTTTTAACACTACTAAAAATCCATAAAAACTTGTTTTAATATTTTATATTGAAACTCAAACAAGTGATAAAAATTTCAAGACATATATCAATCATATCAATTCATTTTTGAGTCTTCCAAATTTTATCAAAACCAACACTTGTATTTTTATCAAACTTGATTTTTCAAGACATGAATAGGATAGTCAAAATAAGTTTGCTTAAGTCATTTAAGCATGTATGTATAACTAGAATACATCTACTATACATATAAACCATGTAAACTTGTTTTGATCAATCTATTCATGAAAACCAAATCCAAAACATGAAACTGTTGTGTGTTGTGCACTTGAGCATATCAACTATACTAAGCTTTACAAATGGATCTAAAACACACTATCTAAACTATGGATACCTAAGTCTTCTTGATGATCTTCATCTTCAAGTAGACTTGCTCCAAAATTCCATCTATGGGCTAGGCAAAGTGTGATCTTGAAGCTTTGGCCCTGGAATCACCATGAAAAGCTTCTAAACACCTTTGTTGAAGCTAATCACCAACTAATATCTTGCTAATGATCTGAAACTTAAAATCACAAGAATATTAGTAAACATAACTACATGAGTTAATCATCATCAAAATTAGGGTGGAAGGCCTTTGGGCCAACAAGTAATTGTCTTGTTTCATGGTCTTCCACCAAGAAGCAAAATTCAGTAGCCCTCTCAACCGCCGAGACGGAGTATGCTGCGGCAAGGGCTTGTTGTGCACAAGTCCTTTGGATGAAACATACTCTCCTTGACTATGATTTGCATTTTGACCATATTAAGATATCTTATGATAATACTAGTACTATTCATATGACTAAAAATGCAAATCAATATAGTAAGACTAAATACATTGACATTCGGTATCACTTTGTTCGAGATCATTATGAGAAAGGTGATATTGAAATTGAATATGTTTCTACCGATTTTCAACTTGCCGATATTTTTACAAAACCACTAGACTATGCAAGATTTTCCTTTATTTGTGGTGAATTGAATGTTTGTGTTATGGAATCATGAAAAATATTTTTTAACAATGTTTACCCTTTTTGATGTATGACAAAAAGGGGGGAAGTTAGCTTATTATTATTTTGAGTTTTGAATTATGCATTTTGAGTTTTGAAAAGTTTTTTTAAGTTTTGAGTTATAAAAAGTCAGTTTTGAGTTTTGAGTTTTAAGTAATAACAAGTTAGTTTGAGTTTTGAGTTTTGAGTTTTGAGTTTTGAGTTTTGAGTTTTGGATTTGAGTTATAAAAAGGTTAGTTTTGAGTTATGAGTTTTGAGCAATATGTTTTGAATTCCTATGTCTTTCTTATGCCAAAGTTCTTAGTTTCTACTTTTCATGTAGATAGCCATTCATATATAAAGCATGATTTGAGGGGGAGCTTCCAAGCTCCTTTCCCATGTTTTTGTTAAATAACTCATATGTTTTGTCATCATCAAAAAGGGGGAGATTGTTGGCCCAAGGTTACAATCACCCGATTTTGAGTTTTGATGATTACAAAACATATATAGTTATTTGTACTAATCACTTTTTAGTGTTTAAGTGTGTTTCAGAGTTCTAAGGATTCAAGTTATGTTCTTCCCTAAAAGAAGGTACTTTTGACTCAAGATGACTCAATTCAGGTTCAAGGATTCAAGCTATACAACATTCCATGGAGAAGCCTTTTTTGAAGATCATATAATCATCTAGAACCTTATAAGAATTAGTTTGTTAAAGAATGAGGTTATGATAAGTTGGCTCAAGAAAACACACACACACTTTCATTTTTCAAAATATGATTTTTGTTTTGGTTAATTGATTTAGGTGCATGTCTTGATTGTTATACATGACTCAAATTAT
Source organism: Agave tequilana (assembly GCA_038442645.1). Classification (NCBI taxonomy): domain Eukaryota; kingdom Viridiplantae; phylum Streptophyta; class Magnoliopsida; order Asparagales; family Asparagaceae; genus Agave; species Agave tequilana. The sequence goes on from JAVJIF010033637.1 coordinate 49,117, forward strand.
TTTATATTTTTACATCTTGTTTATATCATGTATACTAACCCTTATAGCATGCTACTTAATCTATTAGCCATTTAAAATTATTTTAAAAATTATTCTAAGTTCAAAATATTTCCTATAAAAATTTTATTTCAGGCCCAACGGTTGACCGGGCGGTCGACCGGCTCTAGTTCAGGCCTGATCGGTCGACCGCACCGGTCGACCGGGCCTTGTGGCTTTGGCGTGTACGTTTGTGCACGTCTCCCGGTAGACTGGACCGGTCGACCGACTGACAAACCCTTGCTCTCGGGTTTTGTCGGTCGACCGGGCCAGTCAACCGACAGAACAAAGTATTGTTTTTGTTTAGCCTCCGGTCGATCGACCAGTCGACCGAGTCCAACGGCTAGTTGCCAAGTTTGACTGCCGGTCGACCGACAGCCGCCAGCTGCCCCAACGGCTAGTTTTCTGAGTTTTGTTTTCTTGATTTGATTGGGATGTTTGTGTCAGCTATTTCTGAAATTTTGGAGGCTAATTCCTGACCTATTTACCTAGCCTAAATGATGATTTGCTCATGGCAAATCCCTATAAATAGATGACATTGGTCCCTTGTTAAAATCAAGAAAAATTCCCTTTGTTTTCAAGTTTCCAAAAGAAAGAAAATTTTTCAAAGCTCTCAATTTTCTAAGTGCATTCTTGGTTACTATTTTTCAGTGGATTTCAAGCTCTTTTTCTTTGCAACTGAATTTTTCTCACTACACTTCTTGAGCCAAAATCCTTCCCATTCTATAAGGAGTTGTAAGAGAGAAGTTTGTGGTCCTTTTTTGATCACCTTGTTACTTGTTCTACCTTTGTGTTGAGATCCCTCTTGTGTAGAGGATTGGATTGGTAGGAGTTCGATACTCCGCTCTTGTGTAGACCTCTTGTAATTTCCTTTAAGGATATAGTGGAAATCCTTCACGGTGGTGAAGGCGGGGACGTAGAGCGGTGGCTCGAACTCGAAACAAATTCCTTGAGTTTGCATTGGTTTCCTTATTGTTATTCATTGCTTTACATATATCTTATGATACCTCTTGCTTGCACTTCATTATTGCATCTATTTCATTACTTGCATTTTCCGGTCTTTGCTCATCTCAACAAGAAAGCAATTACGCGCCTCAACTCATAATCTAGAGGAATCAAAGAGGAGAAGTTCTAGAGCCCTTCACGGGAAATTCGGCTTCAATTTCTTGTTTTGAGTGACCGATTGCATCATACTTTCATACTTGTTTAAAAAGATCATTAGATTAGCATTAACACCTATTCATCCCCCCTCTAGGTGTTTTTCAACATCGTGACATACATATATGATACGAAATAATTTTTTACCTTTATAAGGTACCTATAAGATAAAATATTTATGTGATACCCATCAAGACAAGGTCTGAAAAAGATTCGTCTTTAGGAATCCAAACCCAATTTGAATTTGGTTTCCATTTGTTAGTATAAACATAATTATAAGAATTGCATACATGATGTATATATTATGATGCAATATAAGCATTTTTATCCACAATACTTAAATTTTTAGGAATCCATATATATTTGTTCCTAATTCTTTTTGAAATAGTATCAGTATTTCTTTTCACAAAAGAATTATATGGATTATGATAAACATGTGTAGATTTTTCAATATTATTTTTTGAAAATCCACGACCAGTATGTGTAGATTTTTCAAACTTATCTTTTGAAAATCCAAGACCAAAATGATTATTTGACAACTTTTGATAAGACAATAAATCATTTAAATTTTCTTTTCTCTTATTAAATTTTGTCACATTTTTCAAATTCTCTTCATATTTAATTTTGAAACTTGTCATTTCTTTATCTAATATAGAAATTCTAAAATTTAAAGAAGCAGTTTCTCTTTTAAGCACAGCATTCTCTTTTAAGAAATTCTCATTATCTTTTTTTAAAGATGAAATAACTTTCTCAAATCATTATTTGAGAATTTAAGGAAGACATTTGAGAAATATAAAGTGAATTTTCTTTGTTGAGACTTTCATTTTCCTTGTTAAAACTTTACTTTTAGACTTTTCATTCTTGAGATCATTATATAATTCATGAAATGCATTTAATAATTCAGCATAGTTTTGTACCTCATCTTCTTCTGCCATAAAATAGACATTGGCAGCTCAGTGGCTTCTTCTTCGTCAAAGGAAGATGAATCACTTTCCTCCCAAGTCGCCTGATAGTCTTTCTACTTTTTGTTGTATTAGTTGAACTTGAAATTCCCTTTGTATTTTAACAATGGGCAATCCTTCTTTATGTGACCTGGTTTGTTACACTTAAAACAAATAGGATTATCATTAGTATCTTTATTCTTTTTAAACTTACCTTTCTTTAAGAACTTTCTGAATTTTCTTGAGAGTATTGCCATCTCCTCTTCATCATCATCTGAATTGTCCATATCTGAGAATGTATGGAAGACAAGTACTTTTTTCTTGGTTTGAAGTTATTGTTCATCCTTCCTTCTATCTTCAAGTTGAACTTCATATACCATTAAATTATCAATAAGTTTTTCTAATAACATTGTTGAAAGATCATTTGCTTCTTCTATTGCAGTGGTTTTCTTCTCCCAATCTGATGTAAGTGCATGATGAATCTTTCTAACTTTTTTAACTTGAGTGTATTCCTTTCCAAGGGCTACTAAGAAATTTGTAATGTCAGTGAATCTTGTAAACATTTCTGCAATTGTTCCGTTCTTCTTCATTTTGAAGAGTTCAAACCTGTGAATAAGAACAGGAATTTTAGATTTTTTAACTTTATTAGTACCTTCATGTGTTACCTGTAAAATCTGCCATATTTGATTTGCAGATCTGGTCGTTGATATACAATTGAATTCTTCTTTATTCAAGGCACAGAAAAAGCGCATTCATTGCTTTGGCATCAAGATTTGCAGACTTCTTTTGTTCTTCACTCCACGCATTATAATTTGTGGTTGGTTTGGTGTATGGTGCTTCTACTATATTCCATAATTCATAGTTGAGTGATTGCAAGTAGATCTTCATTCTACACTTTCAATAGTTGTAATTTGATCCATCAAATAATGGTGGATATTGTGTAGAATGTCCTTCTTTGAATTGTGATGAAGGAAACTCTATTGCCATTCTCAAATACTGCAACTTGGTTCTGATATCAAATGTAGGATCTATAAACAATGGCAACACAAACACTAAAACAAAATGAATAACGTTTAGTAAACTTTTTAATAACAAAAGTAAACTACTTACTGGAAAGAAAAATATGCACAGAATAAATCTCAGAAAAGAAATGCAAAAGCAAACACGAGAGATTTTATCCTGATTCGGTCCTCGTGTCCTACGTCTATCCCCAAGCAACCTGCTTAAGATTTTCCTTATATTGATTTTGATACACCCCAAAATCAACTCCTTGTACACCACTTGACAAAACAACCTTTGCAAAATCTGTACAACTCTTTTCTATACCAAGAAGACAACAACTCTTTGTACACCTCTTCTTTACACCAAGAAGATATTCTCTTTGATTGATTACAAAGTATCCTATAAGGCTTGAAACTTGTATGTGATCATGAGCAAGGTATCTTATAGGAGGACTCTCAGAATTCTTTACTAAAGAATTGGAATTGTCTGAAGAAATGAAAGTGGAAACTAGTTTTCTGAAAAACAAAATTTTCAACAGAGTTTGGACAAAAAACTAATGTTTTGAATTGGTGAGATCATCCTAAGACAACATCCCTATTTATAGGTGAAATCAAATGGTCAGTTAGGGAAGTTATCAACTCAAATTTGAAAATCAAAATGTTGGAGAAAACACCAAAAATCAAAACTGAATAATAGTCAGAAACTGAAGTTAGGATATGAGAGTAGTCGACTAGTATAAGAAATTTTGCCTGAGTTAGTTGATTAGCCAAGATATCAAATCGATTATATGAAGACTGACACAGAATGGTAAATCTCTGAAAACTAAGCTTAGTCGACTAGCAGATATGATAAGTCGACTAATGTTGGCTACAATCAACAAACAGAGAACTGATATATTTTTTGTGAAGGCACTTGGTCGATTATATAATAAAGCAAGTCGACTATATGATATGTTAATTGACTATACATAGGGGTTAGTCGACTATATGACTATTTTGTGTGTGTGATTAAGGCTTTTAATAAAATTCTAAAAATACAGAAAAATAGTAAACATCCTTAAGTAATCTTGAGCAATCAGAACTCAGCACTAGGTAGAGCTCCAATGCATCTACATCACAAATGTTATCATTAAAATCTAAGTTCCAACAATTAATTGACCATTTTGAAATTTACTGAAGGGGAGGGGGTGAATAGGTGAATACACTATGGCTATAGACAAATAAAAATTAAAGTACAAAAACCACCAATCTAAAACTCACTTAACAAGAAATGAAGTCGCATACCTCGTGAAGGATTCTGAACTTCTCCTCTTTGATTCCTCTTTAAAAAGAGTTGAGATACGCAATTGCTCTCTTGAAGTAGTGAGAATAGATATATATATATATATATATATATATATATATATATATATATATATATATATTATATATATATATATATATATATATATATATATATATATATATATATATATATATATATAGTAGTCTTCGTGTGAGAAACTTTCTCACACAAAGACCGTGAGAAAACTATATAGGAGCTTTTATGTTGATGATCTGAACCGTTCATCTTGATCTATATACTTTATTTAGACTATTAATTAAAAATCACGCGAGTCCGAGCTTTTTTACCCATACAACAAGTGGTTACAAAATATATGTTATATTCACCGTAGAATAAAGATGTCACTTGATGCATCGGTAAAAAAAGTTGGAATCACATGATTTTTTATTGGTAGTCTAATTAGAATATGTAGATCTTGATGAACGGTTCGGATCATCCATAAAATCTCTCTTATATGGTTTTCTCATGAAGCTTATTATGAGAAAGTTTCTCATTTGAAAATTTTCATATATATATATATATATATATATATATATATATATATATATATATATATATACATACATATATATATATATATATAGAAAAGTTTAGAGAAAGCAAATTCAGAGAATCAATCGCAAACAAGAAGAATTGTTCTCGAGGTTTGAGCCATTGCTCTATGTCCCGGCTTTCACCGTAATGAAGGATTCTACTATGTGTAACGCCCAGAGAGTCCATACGCCAGTGGCCATTTGGGTGCGAACTCTAATGCCGTTATAATATAGTACATAGTGTTGGCCCGAAGGCCCATCACTCTAGTTTTGATGATGATTAACTCATGTAGTTATAGTACTAATGATCTTGTGTTTAATTAGTGACAGATTTGTTATCAAGATCTTAGTAGGTGTGGAGCTTCAATAAAGGATTTAAAGTCAAGTTTTGGAGCTAGCACCGGTTGATTCACGAGCCTATGCATCAAGACCACATCAAGAGTTGAGCTCGTTGGATCGTGTTTGGACCAAGTCAAGAATATGAGAAGGCTTCAAGTGAAGACTTCAAGAAGATGAAGACTTGTGTCTAGGTATAAGATTTTTGTTTTTAGATAAAATGTAAAGGATAGAATAGTTGGTGGATTGCTCAAGTACATATACACACACACACACACTCTTGATAGACATGTTTTCACAAAAGATTTTTAGTTTTAGAAAAGAACTTTTACTTTGGAAAAATACCTTTTGGTTTTTGAAATTTCTTATATACATATCTTTTAACCAAAACCAAGTTTAAAGCTTAATGTCAAAAACATAGATATCTTATTTGTGTTGTGGATCATATCCATACACACTATGCTTTAATGAATTCAAAATATCTTGTTTTTGTATCATGAAGAAGTTTGGAAAACAAGTGTTAGAAAAATACATGTTTTCAATTGAACCAATATTTTCATATTACAAAAATAGTCCAAATCTTTTATAACATGCCTTGATTTTATGCAAGTATGTTTGTTTATCAAAGTATATTGGTAAAACTATTTTTGTAGATTTTTCAGTATTTTATGGGATTTTATTTTAGCCAAAAAGACCATGTTTTAAATCCCTAAATTTTCTAATCTGGCTGTAGCCGGTCGACCGACCCGGTCGACCGACGTGCACAGACGTGCACGCCAGCTCTGCAGGATGGCCAGCCGACCGACCCGGTCAACCGTCCAGAGAGCTCTGCTCTCTGGAAAGGCCCCGGACGGTCGGGCGGCCGACCGGACAGAGAGATTGCTCTCTGTATCCTGGCTCGGTCGACCGCCCGATCGACCGATGGCTCAAACGGTCTGAAATATGACCGTTGGCCGGCCGACTGGACGGTCGACCGTTAGGCCTGACAGACCCCAACGGCTAGTTTTTCTAGCCCTATAAATTTGGGGGTTTGGGCATTATTTTTCTACAAGATTTTTAGTGGACTTTGAGCCAGTTTTTCCCACTTATTTAAAAGAGTTTTCTCCACTAAATTGAGAGCTAATACTTCCAATCAAAAGGGGAGTTTTTATCAAGAGTGTTAAAAAGAGATTTCTTGAGTTTTCCTCCACCATCTCTTTCCTTATTTTCTCACACAACACTTGAGCTATCCATTGCTATATCTACCCTCTAGGGAATTTGTTGTGAGAGGATTTTAGGTGATCAAGAGTTGTGATCACCAAAGTTCTACTTTGTTCTTTGAGAAGGCGGACGGTTGTGTTCGCATTGTTTCGGGTCCTAGTGTGGACTCGGTGTTTCGGGTTCGAGTGCGAACTCTTTGTTTGAGGTGGGGCCTCGGCGAGCCGGTGGGCTTGCGGTGTGTACGGACTAGGGAGTCTGAGAGCTTATAGGTGTTGCGGCACCGGGTGATCCATTGGGATCGAGTATAGTGGAAATCCTTCGTGTGTTGAAGGCGGGGATGTAGAGCAAGTGTGCTCGAACCTCAAAACAAATCCCTTGTGTTTGCGATTGCTCACTCTCTCTCTTTGTCTATTGTTTATATCTTGCATACTTTTATTGTGCTCATCTTTATATGCTTGATATACAATTGTGCTAAATTGATATACATGCTTGGGTTGTTTGCTAACACTTGTATTTAACCAAGAGAGCCAACGCGGCACCTCAACCCTTATCAAGGGGAATCTAGAGGAGTTTGTCCAGAGCCCTTCACGGGGAATTCGGCAACACTCTTGTGTTATACGTGGTGTTTAGTGTAAGAGTTTAGTTTAGGTCATAATAGTTTACACTTCCGCATTATTTGGCATTAAGTGACCATTAGATTAGCCATCACCTATTCACCCCCCTCTAGGTGATTTATAATTGGTATCAGAGCTTGGTACTCTGATTTGGGTCTTACAACCTAGAGTTAAAGATCCTCATTTTTAGGCTAATCACATATTTTGTACACACAACATGGATTTCATGTCACCACCCACCTTTGACATTCTTAACATCCAAATTTGGAAGGTTAAGATGTCTATGTACCTCAAGGCCCTAGGCATTCATGTTAATCTTTCTACCATCAATGATTCATATGTTAATAATAGCAAGTATATTGAGGCTAACTCAAAAGCCCTTCATGTTTTAAAGTCAACCCTAAATGATGATTATTTATCTAGGGTTTCTAATATTGATTCGGCTTTTGTAGCATGGAACATCATCACCTCCCTTGGCGAAAAGGATCTATATTATGCCGGGAGCGATTCGGATGTTGGAAGTGACGTCTCCAACATGTGCTATATGGTCCAAGGGGATAACCCCATTGAGGTAACTACCGAATCCGAGGTAGATGATGAGGACATGTCATATGATGAGCTCACTTCATTTTGTCAACAACTTCTTGAAAAATATGACATGATTAAAAAGGAAAATAAAAATTTGAAAAAGAAATTTGATGCATGCATATAGAACAAGATTCATTTAGAAACAAGATTGCATGCTTAGAAAAGGAAAAGGAAGATTTAAAAAATGAGAATGTTTCCTTATTTTCAAAATTGAATGATTTATGTGAAGGAAACAATACTTTGAAAAATAAAATTGATTTGGTGGAAAAACAAAAGGAAGTTGTTTTTCAAGAAAATAAATCTTTAAAAAGAAAATTTTGTGAAAAAGAAAAAGATTTTGTTTCGAAAAAGAAAAAGAAAAATGATTCTTTATCTCATCATGCTTTATATGCCACCACAAATGAGATAAAAGTTTTGAAAAATAAAATGGATTGTTTGAGCTTAACTTTGAGCTCATGTGCATTTAACCATTCTAGATTGGAGTCTTTGTTTTCAAAGAAACAAGCTCCAAATATTCATGCACTCATGCTTATGTTGCACGTCATGATCACACTCACACTCATAAGCATACTAAGGCGTACATGTGTACACATTGTGGCCGCAAAGGCCATTTAGCAAAATTTTGTTATGACAAGTTGCATCATTTTAATTTTGCTAATAATAAAATTTTTTGGGTTCCTTACAAGACTAACCCCAAAGGACCCAAGAAAATATGGGTAGCAAAATCCCCACCTTGTGTATTTGATGTAGGTGAGGGCTCTCATAAAACGTGAGAGATTTGGTGCCTTGATGGTGGGTGCACTTGAACTAAAAGGTCACATATTTGGAGCACCGCTATCAAGGAGGTGTTGGTGGGAAAAACTACCATGCTTGGAGCTTTAGAGTTGGTAACAATCTCTAAACTCCTACTCTTTATGTACATGCTTTTTACATATATCATATTCATAACATGTTCATGTTTTGTGTGCTTCATGTGGTAAAAAACATGCTTAGATGTAGTTTTTATCAAAACTTGTATTATTCATGTACAAATAGTGAGTTACATTTGATTTATATATATGCACTTCATGCTCATTTGTACCCACTATATGCACATGTATAGGCTCGTTTTGATGATTCTATCATTTATACATGCTTTGCCAAATTTTATGATTTTACTTCATGTATATGTATTTTTAATTCAAATCTAATAAATATACATGTATACCCGTGAGTCTCTTGCCTTCATGCAAATACATTTGATAGACTCTTTTATGTTTGGGATATGTATGTGTATTGTTAGTTTTGGATAAATCATACATAGACCATGAAGATTAGTGTTTTAATGAAAAATGATTTTTCATGTTTTTTGTTTTGCTAAAAATGTGACTTATGATCTTTTTGAGCTTCAATGTCTATTTTCATGAAAATGCTATTTACATGACTTTTGAACACTCACACTTTATTTATTTTGTCATGACTTAGTTTCATGGACATATTTTTGAGCTTTATAGACTATGAGTGTAAATTTTGTGTATTTAGTTTTGTTTCATGAAAAACATATGATTTATTGTATTTTGAAGGATCTTTAACTAGTTTTTCAAAAATCAATTTATACTAGTTATTTATTCTTCAAATTAGTAGTTTATGAGATATCCACATGATCCTACTTTACTTCAATCATATGGATAAATTCTTTTGTGTTCTCAAGATTTGATGCTTCCTGAATTGAATATTAGTTTAAATGTTAGTTTTTGTCAACACTAGGATTTATACTTGTACATATTGTGGGTCACAAATAAATCTATATATGGTTGGGTTTGATTGCTTATTTGTGACCATTAGGTGTGCTAGTATAGCCTAGTTTTGATGATCCTTACATTTTTAAACTTATATTCCCATTTTGGATTTGTGTTATGATCATGTGCTTTCATTTCATGTATATGTTTATTTTGCCAAACTTTAAGATATACATGTATACCTCTTGAGTCATTTGCCTTTCATGCAAATCTATATATATGGACTCAATTGTGTTTAGGGATATGTATGTATACTTCTTGTGTTGTCAAAACATACATATACCTTGAAATATAATTTTTTTTTAAATAAAAAATTTTTGTGGTGATTTTTATGTTTTCAAAATTTATGATAATTTTCACATTGTCTTATTTAAAGGAATATTGAGCTTCATTGCCATTTTCATGTGATTTACACATATTTCATGAAAAATATTTTTATTTTATTCCTTGATTGAAGGATTCCGTGCTAGTCTTCAAACATTTTTTTTAACTAGTTCGAGTTCTTCATGTGGTATAGTATATGATGTATACACTTAAGCTTATTTTTCTATTGGTATCATTGGATATTTTCAATTGGTATCAATATGAACTTCTTTTGTATATACTCATATTTTTTCCCATATATGTATGTATCAATTTCATTTGGTATACTCAATTTTCATACATATATATGAGTTATTTGTGCTTGAGTTAAAATTATTACATGTTTAAAGCACAAAGTTGTTTATGATAAGAAAATAAAATTTTTAAGAAAAATTCTCAAGATTTGTTTTATTGAGAAAATTCAAAATTTTGTTTTATAAGAAAAATTCAAAATTTTTGATTTGTATTGCCTATATGCAAGGAGAGCTTAATATCTCTTCTACATATAGATTCATGTTGAGTGTATTGTATATTGAGGAGCTTGACAACTCTTTTTTATGTGGTACACGCGTGTAGGGGGAGCTTCACATCTCCTCTTATGCATTACATATTATACGTTATGAGAATTAGGGCTTGTCATCCCTCTTTCATGTAATGTATATGTGTAGGGAAGTTACTTTACTGTCTTCCTCTTCATGAATGTATATCGCATATAATCCTTATTGATTGATTTATGTTTACCACTTCATTGGTTCTTTGTTTCGAACAAAAAGGGGGAGAAAAATTTATTTGACTTTGTTTTTACTTTAACCCCTTTGTTGATAATTGACAAAAAGGGGGAGAAGTATTTGAGATATATGCATGTTTTTATAAAAGAATTTATGTTTATGCATATATGTTTTGTTTTGCAAATAGGAGAAAAAGAATTTGATTTGTTTTATGCTTGTTAGCATGTTTATCTCCTACATTTGCATACATGTTTATGTGCCTCATTGCATAATTATTTTGTTTATTTGTTATGCATGAGTTAAGGGGGAGCTTCTTTAAAGCTTTACTTTAATCCATGCATATATAACTTCATGAGCTTTGTCATCATCAAAAAGGGGGAGATTGTTGGCCCGAAGGCCCATCACTCTAGTTTTGATGATGATTAACTCATGTAGTTATAGTACTAATGATCTTGTGTTTAATTAGTGACAGATTTGTTATCAAGATCTTAGTAGGTGTGGAGCTTCAACAAAGGATTTAAAGTCAAGTTTTGGAGCTAGCACCGGTTGATTCACGAGCCTATGCATCAAGACCACATCAAGAGTTGAGCTCGTTGGATCATGTTTGGACCAAGTCAAGAAGATGAGAAGGCTTCAAGTGAAGACTTCAAGAAGATGAAGACTTGTGTCTAGGTATAAGATTTTTGTTTTTAGATAAAATGTAAAGGATAGAATATTTGGTGGATTGCTCAAGTACATATACACACACACTCTTGATAGATATGTTTTCACAAAAGATTTTTAGTTTTAGAAAAGAATTTTTACTTTGGAAAAATACCTTTGGTTTTTGGAATTTCTTATATACATATCTTTTAACCAAAACCAAGTTTAAAGCTTAATGTCAAAAACATAGATATCTTATTTGTTTAGTGGATCATATCCATACACATTATACTTTAATGAATTCAAAATATCTTGTTTTTGTATCATGAAGAAGTTTGGAAAACAAGTGTTAGAAAAATACATGTTTTCAATTGAGCCAATATTTTCATTTACAAAAATAGTCCAAATCTTTTATAACATGCCTTGATTTTGTGCAAGCATGTTTGTTTATCAAAGTATATTGGTAAAACTATTTTTGTAGATTTTTCAGTATTTTATGGGATTTTATTTTAACCAAAAAGACCATGTTTTAAATCCCTAAATTTTCTAATCTGGCTGTAGCCGGTCGACCGACCCGGTCGACCGACGTGCACAGACGTGCACGCCAGCTCTGCAGGATGGCCGGCCGACCGACCCGGTCAACCGTCCAGAGAGCTCTGCTCTCTAGAAAGGCCCCGAACGGCCGGGCGGCCGACCGGACAGAGAGATTGCTCTCTGTATCCTGGCTCGGTCGACCGCCCGGTCGACCGATAGCTCAAACGGTCTGAAATATGACCGTTGGCCGGCCGACCGGACGGTCGACTATTAGGCCTGACAGACCCCAGCGGCTAGTTTTTCTAGCCCTATAAATTTAGGGGTTTGGGCATTGTTTTTCTACAAGATTTTTAGTGGACTTTGAGCCAGTTTTTCCCACTTGTTTAAAAGAGTTTTCTCCACTAAATTGAGAGCTAATACTTCCAATCAAAAGGGGAGTTTTTATCAAGAGTGTTAAAAAGAGATTTCTTGAGTTTTCCTCCACCATCTCTTTCCTTGTTTTCTCACACAACACTTGAGCTATCCATTGCTATATCTACCCTCTAGGGAATTTGTTGTGAGAGGATTTTAGGTGATCAAGAGTTGTGATCACCAAAGTTCTACTTTGTTCTTTGAGAAGGCGGATGGTTGTGTTCGCATTGTTTCGGGTCCTAGTGTGGACTCGGTGTTTCGGGTTCGAGTGCGAACTCTTTGTTTGAGGTGCGGCCTCGGCGAGCCGGTGGGCTTGCGATGTGTACGGACTAGGGAGTCCGAGAGCTTGTAGGTGTTGCGGCACCGGGTGATCCATTGGGATCGAGTATAGTGGAAATCCTTCGTGTGTCGAAGGCGGGGATGTAGAGCAAGTGTGCTCGAACCTCGAAATAAATCCCTTGTGTTTGCGATTGCTCACTCTCTCTCTCTTTGTCTATTGTTTATATCTTGCATACTTTTATTGTGCTCATCTTTATATGCTTGATATACAATTGTGCTAAATTGATATACATGCTTGGGTTGTTTGCTAACACTTGTATTTAACCAAGAGAGCCAACGCGGCACCTCAACCCTTATCAAGGGGAATCTAGAGGAGTTTGTCCAGAGCCCTTCACGGGGAATTCGGCAACACTCTTGTGTTATACAAGGTGTTTAGTGTAAGAGTTTAGTTTAGGTCATAATAGTTTATGTAAGGTTCACCTAGAGGGGGGGTGAATAGGTGATAGCTAATCTAATGGTCACTTAATGCCAAATGATGCAAATAATGCGGAAACTAAAAACAATTATGACCTAATTAAATCTTTTACTCTAAACACTATGTATAACACAAGAGTGTAGCCGAATTCTCTTTGCAAGGCTCTGGACTAAACCCCTCTTGATTCCCCTTGAATGGGTTGAGGTGCCGCGTTGGCTCTCTTGGTTGAATACAAGTGTTAGCAACAATCCCACGCAAGTATATATATCAATATGAGCACAAGGAATATATCATGCATATAAAGGTAAAGACAAGATAAGTAATGCAAGATATAAACAAGGAGATAGAGAGAGAAATGGCAATCACAAACACAAGGGTATGTTTCGAGGTTCGAGCACACTTGCTCTACATCCCCGCCTTCGACACACGAAGGATTTCCACTATGCAAGATCCCAATGGATCTCTCCTCGGTGCCGCAACACCTATAAGCCCTCGGACTCCCTAGTCCCGTACACACGCAAGCCCACCGGCTCACCGAGGCCGCACCTCAAACAATGAGCTCGCGCCCGAACTCAAAATACCCGAGTCCACACTTGGACCCTAAACAATGGCGAGCACACTTGCCCGTCTCCTCAAAGAACAAAGAAAAGATCTTTGGTGATCTAAACACTTTGATCACCAATTACAAACTCTCACTACAACACTCCTATAAGAATGAATAGCTCAATGGATGATCAAGTGTTGGTGTGAGAAAACAAGGAAAGAGATGGTGGAGGAAAACTCAAAGACTTTCTTTTAAACACTCTTGATAAAACTTCCCTTTTTGATTGGAAGAATTAGCTCTCTATTTTGTGGAGAAAACCCCTAGAAAGAGTGGGAAAAACTGGCTTAGAAATCTCCAAAAATCTTGGCTTCAAACAATGACAAGAACCCCAATTTATAGGCTGCCAGAAAACTAGCCGTTGGGTTCTGTCAGTACTGCCGGTCGACCGGTCCGGTCGACCGCTAACAGTCGGATTTCAGACCGTTGCAGCTACGGTCGACCGGCCCGGTCGACCCGAACAAACAGAGAGCACTGCTCTCTGTCCGGTCAACCGGTCCGGTCGACCGTCTCAGGGTTTCCAAACGTGCACAGTTTTTTGCACGTCGGTCGACCGGCCCGGTCGACCGGACTGCAGCCAAGTCGACTAATAACCTGACTTAGTCGACTGGTTGAGTCTGGAACTGAAAACTGGGCTTAAAACTTGGTCTATTTGGCTCAAATAAAATCCCATAAAAATACATAAAAATCTACAAAAATAGTTTAACCAATATACTTTGATATACAAACATGCTTGCACAAAATCAAGGCATGTTATAAAAGATTAGACTATTTTTGTAACTTGAAAATATTTGGCTCAATATAAAAACTGTTTTTTCAAAACAATATTTTTTCAAAACATGTTTTTCCAAATTTTCATCAAATACAAAAACAAGATATACTTTTAAAGCATAGTGTGTATGGATATGATCCACTACACAATCAAGATGAAATATCTATGTTTTTGACATTAAGCTCTAAACAAGGTTTTGGTTGAAACATATAACTTTGAATACCAAAAACCAAAACTATGTTTTTTCAAAATGAAAAATCTTTTCTAAATTAAAAAATCATTTATGAAAACAATTCTATCAAGAGTGTGTGTGTATATGTACTTGAGCAATCCACCACTATTCTATCCTTTACATTTTTACAAAATAAAATCTTATACCTAGACACAAGTCTTCATCTTCTTGAAGTCTTCACTTGAAGGCTTCTCATCTTCTTGACTTGGTCCAAGCTTGATCCAAAAGTTCCTTGGATCACACCGTGCTAGCTCCAAATCTTGACTTTTTATCCTTTGTTGAGCTATGCACCTACTAAGATCTTGATAATGAATCTGTCACTAATTAAACACAAGATCATTAGTAAACATAACTACATGAGTTGATCATCATCAATTCAAGGGTGATAGGCCTTTGGGCCAACAATCCCCCCTTTTTGATGATGACAAAACTCATGAAGTTATATATGCATGGATTAAAGTAAAGCTCCAAAGAAACTCCCCCTTGACTCATGCATCACAAGAAATAATAGATATATGCAATGAAGCTCATAAACATGTATGCAAATGTATGGAGATAAAAACAAATCAAATCTTTTTCTCCTATTTGCAAAACAAAACATATATGCATAATTAACAAGGAAGACAAATACTTCTCCCCCTTAAGCAATGAAAACATGCATATAAACTCAAATACTTCTCCCCCTTTTTGTTAATCATCAACAAAGGGTTTAAAGTAAAATCAAATCAAACAAATTTTTCTCCCCCTTTTTATCATAAACAAAGAGATCAATAAGGGGTCAAATCAAACATATCAACAAAATGTTTTTTTATTAATTCTGTTTAAACAAAATTTTTAAAGGTATCAGAGCTTTTGTAAAAACAAACAAATTTTAAGATACCAAATTGAATGTAATTAATTTTGTAAATCATATTGAAGTTGAAGCATATTGATACCAATAGTAAACATAATGATCAAAAAAAATTTATTTTTCATCATAAACTTTGTGCTTTTTTTTTTAAAAAAAATGTGAGCCAATTGTAATTTAAGCACATGAAAATCATATATATATGTATGAAATGAGTATACCAAGTGAAATTGATACATACATATATAAGAAACAAAATATGAGTATATACAAAATAAGTTCATATTGATACCAATTGAAATGATTCAAAGATACCAATAGACATAACAATAAAATCAAGTGTATAACTCATAACCTACCACCCTTCATATGCACAAGGTAGAAGATTTTCAATGAAGCATACAAGGCATAATCGCCCATCCATCCTCCCATTGAGGGTAAGAGTTTTAAAAATAGATTTGAAAAATAAACTTTGTTTGAAAAACTCTACCAAATGAAGAACAAGTAACTAGTTAAAATAATTTTTGATAAACTAGTTAAGAATCCTTCAAGTAAGGAATAAGGTAAAAATATTTCTCATGAAACACAAGTAAATCACATGGCACTAAAACACTCTAATATCCATAAAGTCCATAAAATTTTCAAAAGAGGTGAGTGCACTAGTGTTATGTGGAACATGGTATCATGCAAATGTCAATAAAGCTCAATATTCCTTTAAATCATAAATTTTAAAACATGAAAATCATCACAAATTTTTCATTCATTTTTCTTTTAAAAATAATATTTCAAGGTATATGTATGTTTTGACAACACAATAAGTATACATACATATCCCTTAAACACAATTGAGTCCATATAAATAGATTTGCATTAAAGGCAAATGACTCAAGAGGTATACATGTATATCTTAAGGTTTGGCAAAATACACATATACATGAAATGAAAACACATGATCATAAATCAAATCCAAAAAGTGAGAATACAAGTTTAAAAATGTATGTATCATCAAAACCAAGTAATACAAGCACATTTCATGGGTTCAAATAAGCATTCAAGCACAAATATAAATAGATTTATTTGTGGCCTATGATATGTACAAGTATAAATCCTAGTGTTGACAAAAACTAACATATAAACTAATATTCAAATCATGAAGCATCAAATTTTGAGAAAAATAGAATCATGTGTCAATCTCAAAAATTATTTAAGCTCAAAAAGATTATAAGTCACATTTTAACAAAACAAAATCATTTTTCATCAAAACACTAATCTTCATGATATATGTATGATTAATCCAATCATAACAATACACATACATATCCCAAATATAAAAGAGTCTATCAAATGTATTTGCATGAAGGCAAGAGACTCACGGGTATACATGTATAGTTATTAGATTTGAATTAATAATATATATACATGAAGTAAAGCATAAAAAATTGGTAAAACATGTATAAAAGAGAATCATCAAAACTAGTCTATACATATGCATATAGTGGGTACAAATGAGCATGAAGTTCAATTATGTATGAATCAATTGTAATTCACTATTTGTATATGTATACAAGTAAGTTTGACACATTCTACATCTAAGCATGTAAATATCACATGAAGCACAAAAATATGAACATGCTATGAATATGATAAAGAACTAGCATGAACATAAAAGTAGGAGTTTAGAAATTGTTACCAACTCTAAAGCTCCAAATATGGTGGTTGTCCTACCAAGCTTCCTTGATAGTGATGCGTCTAAGATGTGCCCATAAAGTCCATTGCATCCACCACCAAGGCACCAATCCTCTCACGTCTTGTGAGAGCCCTCACCTACATCAAAAGCAAATGGTGTGGATTTTGGTACCCATATTTTCTTGGGTCCTTTGGGGTTAGTCTTATTGTAAGGCACCCAAAAATTCTTATGCTTAGCAAAATTAAAATGATCTAATCTATCATAACAAAATTTTGCTAAATGGCCTTTGCGGCCACAATGTGTACATACGTACACCTTAGTATGCTTATGTGTAGGAGTGTGATCATGTTGTGCAACATAAGCAAATGCATGGTTATGATGTGCATGAATGTGTGGAGTTTGTTTCTTTAAAAATATTGACTCCAACCTAGAATGATTAAAAGCACAAGAGTTCAAAGTTGAACTAAACCATCCATTTTATTTTTCAAATCTTTAATCTCATTAGTGGTGGCATGAAAAGCATGATGAGATAAAGAATCATTTTTCTTTTTCTTTTGTGAAACAAAATCTTTTTCTTTTTCACAACTTTTTCTTTTCAAAAAATTATTTTCTTGAAAAACAACTTCCTTTTGTTTTTCCACCAAATCAATCTTATTTTTCAAAGTAGTGTTCCCTTCACAAAGATCATTCAATTTAGACATGAGGGAAACATTTTCATTTTTCAAAAACTCATTTTCTTTTTCTAAGCATGCCATTTTATTTTCTAAAGAATCTTTTTCATTAAGCATGGCATCAAAATTCTTTTTCAAATTTTTGTTATCTTTTTCTAAACATGCAATGTTAGATTTAAATGAATCTTGTTCTATATGCATGCAAGCAATGTTCTTTTTCAAATTTTTATTTTCCCTTTTAATCATGTCATATTTCTCAAGAATTGTTTGGCAAAATGAAGTGAGCTCATCATATGACATGTCCTCATCATCGGATTCGGAGTTTACCTCAAGGGGGTTATCCCCTTGGACCATATAGCATACGTTGGAGATGTCGCTTCCAACGTCCGAATCGCTCCCCGCATAGTATAGATCCTTTTCGCCAAGGGAGGTGAGGGTGTTCCATACTACAAAAGCCGAATCAATATTAGCAACTCTAGATAAATAAACATCATCTAGGGTAGACTTTAAAGCATTAAGGGCTTTTGAGTTAGCCTCAAAATTCTTACCATCTAAACAATATGCATTATTAGTAGTGGCAAGATATACATGAAAACCTAAGGCCTTGAGTTACAATGACATCTTAACCTTCCAAATTTGGATGTTAAGAATGTCAAAGGTGGGTGGTGACATGAAATCCATGGTGTGTGTACAAATCTTGTGATTAGCCTAAAATGAGGATCTTTAACTCTAGGTTGTTAGACCCAAATCAGAGTACCAAGCTGTGATACCAATTGTAAGGTTCACCTAGAGGGGGGGTGAATAGGTGATGGCTAATCTAATGGTCACTTAATGTCAAATGATGCAAATAATGCGGAAGCTAAAAACAATTATGACCTAATTAAATCTTTTACTCTAAATACTATGTATAACACAAGAGTGTAGCTGAATTCCCTTTGCAAGGCTCTGGACTAAACCCCTCTTGATTCCCCTTGAATGGGTGAGGTGCCGCGTTGGCTCTCTTGGTTGAATACAAGTGTTAGCAACAATCCCACGCAAGTATATATATCAATATGAGCACAAGGAATATATCATGCATATAAAGGTAAAGACAAGATAAGTAATGCAAGATATAAACAAGGAGATAGAGAGAGAGAAATGGCAATCGCAAACACAAGGGTATGTTTCGAGGTTCGAGCACACTTGCTCTACATCCCCGCCTTCGACACACGAAGGATTTCCACTATGCAAGATCCCAATGGATCTCTCCTCGGTGCCGCAACACCTACAAGCCCTCGGACTCCCTAGTCCCGTACACACGCAAGCCCACCGGCTCGCCGAGGCCGCACCTCAAACAATGAGCTCCCGCCCGAACTCAAAACACCCGAGTCCACACTTGGACCCTAAACAATGGCGAGCACACTTGCCCGTCTCCTCAAAGAACAAAGAAAAGATCTTTGGTGATCTAAACACTTTGATCACCAATTACAAACTCTCACTACAACACTCCTATAAGAATGAATGGCTCACTGGATGCTCAAGTGTTGGTGTGAGAAAATAAGGAAAGAGATGGTGGAGGAAAACTCAAAGACTTTCTTTTAAACACTCTTGATAAAACTTCCCTTTTTGATTGGAAGAATTAGCTCTCTATTTTGGGGAGAAAACCCCTAGAAAGAGTGGGAAAAACTGGCTTAGAAATCTCCAAAAATCTTGGCTTCAAACAATGACAAGAACCCCAATTTATAGGCTACCAGAAAACTAGCCGTTGGGTTCTGTCAGTACTGCCGGTCGACCGGTCCGGTCGACCGCTAACGGTCGGATTTCAGACCGTTGCAGCTACGGTCGACCGGCCCGGTCGACCCGAACAAACAGAGAGCACTGCTCTCTGTCCGGTCGACCGGTCCGGTCGACCGTCTCAGGGTTTCCAAACGTGCACAGTTTTGTGCACGTCGGTCGACCGGCCCGGTCGACCGGACTGCAGCCAAGTCGACTAATAACCTTACTTAGTCGACTGGTTGAGTCTGAAACTGAAAACTGGGCTTAAAACTTGGTCTATTTGGCTCAAATAAAATCCCATAAAAATACATAAAAATCTACAAAAATAGTTTAACCAATATACTTTGATATGCAAACATGCTTGCACAAAATCAAGGCATGTTATAAAAGATTGGACTATTTTTGTAACTTGGAAATATTTGGCTCAATATAAAAACTGTTTTTCCAAAACAATATTTTTCCAAAACATGTTTTTCCAAATTTTCATCAAATACAAAAACAAGATATACTTTTAAAGCATAGTGTGTATGGATATGATCCACTACACAATCAAGATGAAATATCTATGTTTTTGACATTAAGCTCTAAACAAGGTTTTGGTTGAAACATATAACTTTGAATACCAAAAACCAAAACTATGTTTTTCCAAAATGAAAAATTTTTTCTAAATTAAAAAATCTTTTATGAAAACAATTCTATCAAGAGTGTGTGTGTATATGTACTTGAGCAATCCACCACTATTCTATCCTTTACATTTTTATAAAAACAAAATCTTATACCTAGACACAAGTCTTCATCTTCTTGAAGTCTTCACTTGAAGGCTTCTCATCTTCTTGACTTGGTCCAAGCTTGATCCAAAAGCTCCTTGGATCACACCGTGCTAGCTCCAAATCTTGACTTTTTATCCTTTGTTGAGCTATGCACCTACTAAGATCTTGATAATGAATCTGTCACTAATTAAACATAAGATCATTAGTAAACATAACTACATGAGTTGATCATCATCAAAACAAGGGTGATAGGCCTTTAGGCCAACAGTTTACACTTCTGCATTATTTGGCATTAAGTGACCATTAGATTAGCCATCACCTATTCACCCTCCCTCTAGGTGATTTACACATAGCTCAGGAAGATAACAATATCTAAACATGATATCTATAAACAGCGAAAAATGGAGCATGACCTTATCAGAAATAGTGGGTGAGGGACACAAGCAGTTGATATATATAACATAGGCATGAATATATCACAGTATATATATACACACACAGATATCAACACAAGGTGTAAACAGGTATATCAGACACAAGACTGCAAGTATAAATACAAGAGAAATCTGACACGGGAAAATAGTCTAGTCTCAATAGACAAAAGAGTCCAAATATCAGAATACAGATTTGAGTCTTAAATATATGAATGTTCCCATAGAGATACAGAAATATACATAAGGAATGGAACAGGCACTCGACCTCGAATAACAATACAAATAGATTCAACTAAATGAGAATAAATGTCTATGCAATGAATACAACTACTATTTTTGAATCAGATATAATAATACAACACTAATGGGATTCAAAAGGAAACCTCTAAACTATATAAACAGACGAGCACTACTCTCGGAGAGAAAATTCTGAACGATATGCCTCTCCGTCAGCCACATCAAAGAACCTGAAAGCGAGAAAATGACGTAAACACGCCAGCAAAGTCAAACTCAAAGGTTACCTTCCACCATAAGTTCGAAGCCGGCTCATAGATGAAGAGGAGACAAACCAGGAAGGGCAAAGCTAATAATGTTACTAATACGATCACAATCTATAAAAAGAAAATCCGAAACAAGGTAAAATAAAGAAAAGAATGTGTATGTGAACCTCCGTGCATAGCCGTGCACATCTGTGCATATCATACATGCAGGGTCCAATCCAAGCTATATCAAATGTAAACCTAGCGCTGACTGTGCAACACACTGGAAACTCTCTACAGTTCATTCAACATGGAAGTCGATGAATATAAATGGGAAATGATCCCTCAAGTCTCATAGGATTGTTAATCCAAGTCTAGCTCAAGCACACGGTCACAAATAAAATCAGAAAGTCTGATCCTTGGAAGAGTTTGTCTAATACACGTCTAAACCACCAATATTCTCTAATAGAGGTAAACTATAACACTATAAGTAAATGGAATCTTCGTTGCATATCTAAAAAAACAATCTTAACTATTAAAATAGAGCGATGCACACTTTCACATAACAAAAGGGGAAAATGCTACGGTTACTCAAATCTTAGTCATGTCTACGATACGTGTCTAGTACACGAGCACCCACACAAGTCCAGTATATGGTCAAACTATACGAATCTAGCACACAGCTAAACTATTCATGTCTGGTATAATACACAGATCAATTCCTAGTCTATAGCTCAAACCAATCAATCACAAGTCAATCGTATAGACCAACTCTCATGTCAAACTCATCGTTAAACTACGGGTCTGCCTCTTAATTGAATCAAGTCTACAATACCAAGCAGATATAGGTTTACTACCTCAAGTCAATTAGCATGGGTCATTGCCCATCACTTTCACACGATCTATGATACGAACTAACCATCAAATCCATCGTGTGTATAATATACAGGTCAACACTCGCATCTGATACACAAGTCAATCTACAAGTTCTATATTATAAATCAACTCTCAATATCTATTAATCAGTTAAACATATACTCAAATATCAAGTTTGTTGTCCAGGAAGACACGCACTAAGCTGTTATAGGTTAAGGACACACACCCAAATAGAAGATCAACGAGGAATATTAAATCGGCTATGATCGAAGCGAAGCATCTCCTCCGATCCAAACTAAACTTGAAAGGAGATATATGATTGAGAGAGAAATTCTTGAATTCAAATAAAGAAAGAGTTAAAGTCAAAAAGTTCTTAGTCTCTTCTTAATGTAACCGTGTAGCGAGGGCTAGACGGGTCGATCCACAGGGAAGGATACGATGGAAGCTTTTTGGAATGATTTCTCTAACAGTTAGCTTGGGAAAAAAGATATTGATTGTAAGAAAGAGATTTAATTAAGCAAAAAAATTATAGTCCGCTAATCATCCACTACAACCAAGTATTGGTCTAAAAAGAGTGAACATCATATTGAATCTTCAAAGAATTATCTACCCTAGGGTTTGATTGAGAATCAAACAAGATGAGTAAAAATAATGTAAACCCTAATTAGTGTGCACTAATTAAAATTAAAGTTTAGTTCATCCTAATTTCTAAGCATAGCATAAGAAAAGTTTTTTTTAAACTTAACATGATGCTATCAAAGTATTTAAATTTGAACTAAGAGTAACCATTAAAAAGTGCAACCCTAAATTAGTTAAACCTAATTATTTATTCATTTCAAAACATCAATTTAATCTTAGGATTTCTAACAAACATAGATTTAAATCAGTTCATCTTTTAAACTAAATTTAGGTTGATCAAGAGATTAGCAAACTATAAGCTTAATTAGTTACTCATATTTTTATTTTTATTTTCAATACTTATTATGAATGAGAAAAGTTGCATCAAAATTAAAAGAAAAAAGTAAATAAGCTAAAGCAATAAAAACTAAATTAAATTGAAAAACAAGAGGATTAAAAAGAAGAAACTTATTTTATTGGATGTCACCGGCCAATTACAAATCTCTTCTACTTCTTCAACAATCTTTTTCTCTAAATAAAAAAATAAATAATACAAGAAAATTCAGAAAGAAAGAGGATTTAAAGAAAACCCTAAGTTTGAGCTTCTGAGATCTGTCCTCCTTTGTTACTCTGCAAGGATTTTTATAGGAGATTTTAGAAGTATAGTCTCAGTACAATTCCACCACGAAAACACGGCACTGACTGTCTCCAAAGAGCCGCGGAAACGCGGCTTTTGGCCTCATGCTTTTGGCGTGGCCTCCTGTGGTCCATCCATCTGGAAACCTACCCTCAGATTTTGAAATTTGGCTCTGAATTTTTAAATATGATGATCTCTTTAGATAACTTGGAGACCAAGCTATCTCTAAATTCGAATCAAATTCAAAATTTCTCCCCTTTATCTTCATCTTGTAGTGCGAGCAACCAGATTCAAATAGAAGTCCACCTCTATCTTTAATTAGGATGAGGATTCATCTTATTCTATCCTTCTTCTCCTTTAAATTAATTTAAAACCTAAATTTAAATGAGACAGAAAAGATGCTTCCTTTATCTTCCCTAATTAATCTATCATAACATGTATATATCAAGTGAATGCAATCAGTCACAATATGTAATTAAACAGTTTATCATTATTAATTTAAGTCAACAAACACCAATTGCCACCTATAGTAGACGCACCCCATACTATACCTACCACACATGTCAATTGGGGTTATATATTATTGAAACTAATCGGCTGGAGACATTGTCTATATTTTAGGTGGGTCTTGTACATACCCGAAATCACGGCCCAGATGACTGCATTGAACCAGGTCGTACCGCCAGGTACGATAGTAATGGTAAAATAGTAACAATATGGGATGTCAGTCATTCCCGGGAACCCTATCTCAGCTGCGCAACCTGTATCCTAGGTCCACCCAAAATACAGACGTTGTCTCCTACATCAATTTTCCCAATCCCAGTATTAGTTGTCCATTTACATTATTATTCAATTTAGTTATAACAATCAATATCCATGTTACCTAGAATACTGAGATGATATAGTGACAGTAAACAGTACAGTATTTCAGTAAACATTAATCGTATACACGGTAAACAATAGCGGTGATAGTAAACAGTGGTAGTATCCGTGTATATAATAAATAATAGGACTGTACATGGTGTTACGTCTAATAATACTTTCCCAGCGACTTCAATAACATAGAAATATACCAATAACAGACATATACTATCTAGTCAATGCACGATCTCATATAGAACTGGTCACGATACCATCCACTCGTACTAGATGTAACAGTAATGAATCCATCAACTCATAATCTTGATACATTCATCGTAAATATCAAATACCAATCTATATCAAGGTAACTAGTACAGTAAACCATAAGTTCAATAAATCAATAACTAATTCTCTCATCACTACCAATATCTTCTAATCCTCTGAATCACCAATAACTGAGATCAAATAATAATTGCTATCAACTTTGAATATATATATATTATCACCGATATCAATGAAATCACTCTCACAATAATTTTATCTTTATAATTGAATAACTGAAGTAGTTAAGACCCAATCATGAAGTACTGAATATATCCTCAAGATCAACTTAAATAATGAATACCTAGATCACAAATAAGGAACAGAACATCCTCAAAACCAGATTTATCCAACTATAATCAAGATCATAACTAAGGAGTTCATTATCCTCGATCAACATGACATCTTGATCATCTCTACATCTAATATCTAACATCGATAAGATCATCAGTACTCAATCAATATAATCAAGATAAATCTGAAAGTTCTTATTTCAATAATCCAAAACTAAGATCATGTTACACATCGATATCAAAGGTAAGCTACACGCACAACACCTGATAACAATCTAACAAGATCAATCTCCTTTATAAACTGATCAAGATCCAATGTATAAAAAATATATTTCACAGGTCAACTCAGATTCTAACTAAGTCAATATCAATCCATGTACCAGTCAGTTCATTGATAAAGTAATGTCACATCTACTTGTTCTCAATATCCAAAAGAGTTCCGGTCAGAATACCACAAACAATGGTCAATAAATACTTTACATAAAATATGTCCTCTATCCTCAAATGTGAATTAGGCCAACTGATCAGTAGATCGAGTCAAGTTACAGTCTACTGTATACCACAACTAGTCCTGAATCAATAGTGACAACCAATATCACATGAAATGGCACAGATAAATGCTCATATCAACTGTACAAATAAAATGAGCACTCACCGATATTACATGAAATGATACAGGTAACCATACTGGTAAAATATTTCAGACGGTCACATGAATTGATATAAGTAACATATAAATAATACTGACAATGATAAATAAGGAAATGATACAAGAGGAAACACTCACATGAAATGACGCGGTTTCGGATCCGAATCACCGTCTGGTCTTCATTGAACGAACCATAGAGATTTCCGGATCATCTCATTGATTGGTCTTCAAATCGCCAGTGTATCGGGTCCATAACGAGCATAAATTCGAATCTTCTACAACGGGTCCGAATCTCTCCAAACAGGTCCGAAACGTTGTACCACACAACCATGTGCACATAGACACAAGTACATATAAATATGTGGGTACACGCCCATATATAGTTACATATATACACAACATGCACATACAAATATATACACACATGCATGCACATTATAACACACTCACGCACACATTCATGCAAACACACCCATGGACACATTAACACACTCACGCACCTAACCAACACATACACACACACACACACTAATAAACACACTTACTCATGAAAATACATATACGCATTAATATTAACACACACACATTGATATACAAACACCTGCAACACATTATAAACACACTCATTTATTAAACACACACACACATTATTAAATACATACATGCTAATTATTAAAGGGAGAGAGAAAGAAGGGAGATAGGGACTTATAGCCAAGGGGAGGCACGACCGTCGACGGCGGATCTCACGGACAACGCCCGTAGCTCGACGGAGGTCGCAGAGATGTCCAGGGGTTGTGTGCTCGGCTCCGGGCTGTCGCGAGGCTCGCGGGGGTTGGTTCTTGGTTGGCCATGGCTGCAGGTGGGGCTCTATGGAAGAGGAGGGAAGGAGGTTGTAGCGGGGTGTGCGCCATGGAGGATGAGATGTGTGCATGAGGAGTTAATCATGGGTGGCAAGGACTTGGTGGAGTGTGGGGGCAACAACAAAAGGGAGATCGGCAGTGGTGGAGGGAAGGCGGGGGCTCTCGAGGGTGCCCTGAAAATGGAGCACGGCCTGGAGGTCGAGGATGATGTGGGATGGACCTCGGCCAGGGAGGGTGTTGGCCATGGTGGGTGGATGGGTGACGGCTGATGGAGGAGGAGTCGGCTATATGAAGGAGGAGAAGGATCTTGCCGCGGCGGAGCTTGCAGTGTTAGAGATGGCCGAGGAGAAGAAGGTGATGAGGATGCGTTGTTGGCGTGTGTGGGAGGTGCTCACGGCGGCAAGAGGAGATGGAAATAATATTAGGGTTAGTATTTAGGATTAGATTAGGTGATGATATAGGGTAGAGATAATGGGTAGGGATAATGGGTAGGCGGGTTCGGGGTTAGGATCATGGGTTAATCACAATGATATGTATATATATAGGAGAGAGAAGAGAGATGGGCTCTAATGTTGGGCTTAGGAAGATTAACAAAATATAATTAGAAGGCAAGAAAAAGAAGCATGATAGAAGGAGAATGGGTTGGGTTGGCTCATGGGCTGAACAAGAGAAAGAAGGAAAAAGAAAAAGAAAGAGAGCTTTGGGCTAAAGAAAAATAAAAAGGAAAAAGATGATAGAAGGGGAAAGAAATAACAATAATAATAATAGAAGTAAAAATAACAATTAGAACAATAATAATCAATAACAATTACATACTAATAATAATCTAAAATAGTTAATAATGATATTAGTAATTCATAACAATTAAAATAATCTTACTAGATAATAATTAATTTCATAATACACAACACACACACGCGCGTAATAAAATACTAGTATTATTAAATCATGTATTATAAAATACGAGTATTATAGATTTACACGCATCACACATTTACATCAGCCGTCCACATGTACTTGTTGCCAAATATAGTGTCCATACATGTATGTGCAGTTTTAGCAAAACTAGGTGACAGGTTACAATACTTGTGGAATAAACTTTTCAAATGATCATCCTATGACCTACCTCCATCACTAGCTTGCTTTAGGTAATGGATGAGCCCACAATTTAAACTTCTTAGATCATGATTTTGTATCATTCATGGGATAGTTGTAATTAGTTCATGTAAGATAAATTGTAACAGAAATTATGATTCAAGAAATGGATCATCTATTTGCTACTTGTGTAGAAATCTTTAGGGATTATAATCATCTGTTATTGAATTGATATTATCGAGATATTTATTTATGAGAAATAAAGAAAATTGATGGACTTAAATATGGAAGCTTGAGAACAAATTTGACCTAAGAGGCTGTATAATTGGATATGACAATTTGTTTGACTAATAAGTAGAGACTAATATTTGAGTCTCTTGGTACACTGGCCAATTTATCTTGTTTATTTATGAGAAATAAATAAAAGTTTAAATAATGAGACAATTAAGAAACTAACTAAATAATGAGACTATTAAATGTTAAATAATGAGATATCTGTATCAGATTTTGATTGAAACAGTGATCGTTATGCAACTCCTTTCTCGTCTAAAGATGTAAAATGAGAATAGGCTCAGGAGTCATGAAGGATGAGAACTGATCTTTCTGCAACAAGTTCATAAAGACCTAACTGCAAAAGTTTCAATTTGTGGTAAAACTGATGAAATAAAACAAAGTATCAGGACCTTTTGGCAGCAAGTTTATAGAGACTAAAAACTGCATAAAATTTTCAATTTGCGGTAAAGTGATGAAATAAAACGAAGTATGAGGACTAAATTTGGAAAACGAACCAACCGTTTAGGTTCAGACCCCACGCACGGGGCACGTGAACAGACTGCTGCTTTGGTAACAGGCTCTCTGGGGCTGAGTCTCAGGTTCGTGAACCTCGAGGCTCTTCTTTGTTGCTCACCAATTTTAACGCTCAAAACAATAGCCTCTGATTTCAGATCTTTCCCCAATCTCATGTAACAATACAGGTACAAGAAAATTTAACAAATCTGCTCTTTTTTCTTGTTTCTTGGGCAATTTGGAGTCTTTATTTGTATGTGTTTTGGACGAAGAAGCCATCAATTTCTGATAGTTTCATACCTTTGATTGGAGATTCTGCCTTTTTATTTAAATATGGTACAAGATTTTAATTTTGAGCAGCCCCCGACTGAAAATTTGTGTGAAAGTTTCTTTTTTTAAATTTCTATTTATTAATTGATGACATGCAAGCAGGGAAAAACTCTACAAAATTGAAATGTATGGAAGTCTAAATGAACAGTTACTTGTTTCTATCCTTTCATGTCTAGGTATTATCGAAGAAATATGGCTCTTTATTTTAATGTTCTGTGATAAAATAGACCAGCATCCTTCATTATTGGTGGGTTTTCTGTAAGTAAGAGTTAAACATGATCTTTTGTAGGTGAATTTTTATTATTTATTTTCTAATATCCTATGATTTTCTGTCTATATTCAGCAATATGTCCAATACAATAGTTGAATAGGTTATTTTTTAGATGCCTTACTTCTCCTTTTAGTCTTGCAAGGATCACAATGTAAGGTTTTCTGTTTGGTTGCATTTTATTTGTTCCTTTTTTTTTTATTTATTTTCCTTTTTTTTAACAGATATTCTGGAAGATAGAGGGATGCAGACAGATTGAGCTGCAGTTAGCATTATTGACTATCTAATGGATAGGATTTATATTGGGATCTATTTGCATTTAAGTATGAACACAACCCAAATGGATGGGATAAGGCTTGTTCACATCAGTCAGGTATTATTAATTTCTTTCCAGTAAACTACTCCTTTCTTGCTCTGGTCAAAGCATTTGCATACCCAGACGACATTCAGCACTTTGGTCATGTAATGTTTTTGTATGCACAGATTCTTTGACAAGTAATGAGGAAAATCGTGTGGCGATTTTACTTTAAGATTGTTCTATTGCAATTTTTTTTTATATAATTTGTCTGTTCATTTTTAGTATGTGGCTTTGTGTATACTAGTACTTGGTTCTTTTTAACAATGATACTCATTGCATTATTAGGACCCCGTTTTGTCAGTTTGGTTACTTTTCTAGGAGGAATCAAAATTTTTGGATGCAGGGTAGCAGTCTTAACAGAAGATTAACAATTACTTGGAATATGAATTGTTTAACGTAATTTTGATATAATTATTTGTTTGTGTTTTAGGTACCAAGAAATGTATGAGAGACCATATATTGGGATGTGAGGATATAATTAATAAATAGATGTAGGAGAGTTTCCTTTTCCATCTTTACAATCCTCCTTGTGCTTTTCTTCTGACTAATGTATTGTTTTATTTTTGTGGCTCTAACAGTTAGGAATTCATTACCAGTTTGGTGGTTTACCTTAGTCAATCTGTAGCCACTAAGTTGCGGCTCTGTGCTAAGGGCATCAGGCTGGGTTATGGAAGATTCCAAGTTTGAGATTGGGCTACGACTTTTGTTAAATTTAAAAAAATAAAAAAAGGGTACTATACTCTCGAACCTGACCCAATGAAATCTGAAATTTTCAATACTTAAGCTGGATTCTATCGTATCAAGTATAATTTAAAAGAATAGCTCTTTTCTTTCACTCTTTCATTCTCTCCCTCGTGTAAGCGGACTGGAAGGTATAGTTGGGTGAGCAGTTATAGATTGGCATGGACTTCAATAGTGACAAGCAGAGGAACAAAATTTCAAGCATTTATTTATTTATTCTTTATAGTGATGAGCAAATAAACAATCCCAAGCTTTTATTTATTTATTTATTCTTTACTTCTTTTTTTTCCTTTTCCGCTTTCCCTCTGCCACCTTTTTTCTTATTTTGGGTTATTCCAATCATCTCAAACTGGCTTGGAAAGAGCTTTTAGACAAGAAGATCATGAGCCACTTAGTTATTACAAGCTTCATTAATTTTGTGAGACAAACACCCTCCCTGCTTTGGTTGTTGCCATCTGATTTCTTCAGATCAAGGTTCAAAGTCCAGCTAAATGATAGTGCAAGCAACATGTTTCTCATGAATTTTGAACCCATCTTTTGCTCATTCCCTTCTGCTTCAACTAGTACAGCTTAATGGAAATGCTTTGCTGGTGGTTCAGTGAAAGAAGAGAATTCAGAGGAAAGAAGAAAGATCAGGTCATGTGACACTTCCTTTGCCACCATGCTTGGGATGATCCCATTAGTTATTAATTGCATACACAACTACAAATCCCAAGGAACGGAGACTTGCTTTGTTGATGCACCAGGGTTCAACCCTAATACCATTATAAAATGACAATTAATCTCCAAAACAGGCTCCTGTAACCAACCTAATCTCTAAATTTGTGGCGCCCCGATCCTGGCGGGTACTGGGACGCCACTGCGACATACATACGCAGGCGATGGTACTATCACGTATGTACGCTAAGCATCAATACAACACAATACAGGGTTTAGAGTAGTGCTTAAATACGTGGTATTATACATTTCGATACAAAATAGTACAAGTACTTAGTCATCAAAAATAGTGACATAATATTACATCAATATTACATCACTAGATAGTACAAAAGTAGACTGTACAGGGTACAAAAGATAATAACTCACGAGCTGGAAAGGGAATCTCGCGAGCGGGAAAAGACTGGATGAAGCTACGGCTGATCCGCCTGCTCCTCGAAGTAGGCCTGATTCTCAGCTGATGGGTCCACCTGGGTCCAACCTGTCAAATCTGAACATACAAATTAAGGGTTGTTAGTGGGCAACCCAGCGAGTGCAAGAAGAAGCCAAATGGCAAGCATAGATAAAAGTAAGTGCATCAGGTCAAGTATAATATATCAAAATCAATAAGCTTAGAATAATCACAATAAATAGTGAATCATGAAATAAAGCAAGTGTAGCAGGTTAAATATCATGTGACCAAATTTGCAAGCATGGAGTAACTACAATAAATGGCAAGTATGAACACGACAATAAAATTCATGTAGCATGAAGTCAATTATCAAGTTATTATTAAGACTTGTTTAATTTGTATGTTTCGGTATATGACCGGTGCCATATACTTCCGCATACAAGCCGAGCGAGGTTGGTTATTGTAAATTGATGGGGAACGATGAACCATGTTTAGAATGGGTCCCGTGCATGCCCGGGACAACGGTCCAGGAGTATCCAGTACTGAGCCGGAACGTACCGCTAGGCACCGGGAGTTACTATATGCCCGAAGGTCTTAGTATACGCCCAAACAGGAATAGAGTGTCACCGTTCCCCCACAGGATATACCCAGGGGATTATAACACACCCGGCAGGCAGGCAAGGGGGTAGGGGTGCCAGTACACCCCTCGGAAACGCCTGGTGGCCTCTAGGTTGAATCCAACAGGAATAGTTGTACAACATATGTGTGGCCACCATAAACACAGAAGTTATATCGATACCCATCAATTTTTTCCATCTCGGTGTAAGTTGTTTAAATATAACAGAGTCTCAAATAATAATGTTCACGGGGTATTCATAAAGGTCCAATATCCATGGTTATCCTATTACGGGGGTTCACTGGAGTAAAATATCAGGAGTAATGTCAGGAGCCTCCCTATTTCAGGGGTTCAAGTATACAGGAGTACAGGAGTACAAAATATCTGGTAATAATAATATAATAACCATGCCAACTCCCCGTAAAGTGATAGTCATGAATATGCCATATAATACAGGCATCAGGGGTGGTAGTGTCCGGTCATGAGTCATGATGTCAGGTCCAGGTATTTGTACCACATGAAAGCATATCATATACCGGGTGTTAGGGTCAGGTGTCAGGTATGACATAGATCAAGTGCCGGTGTAAATACCGAGTGCCGGTGTAAATACCGAGTGCCGGAGTCATAAATAATAAATCAAGTGTAACATGCCAAGTGTCGGTGTAAATACTGAGTACTGGTGTAAATACCGAGTGCCGGTGTCAGATGTCACAGGTCAAGTATAGCATGGCAAATATCGGTGTCAAGTATAGCATGACAATTATCGGTGTCAAATATAACATGGCAAGTGTCGGTGTCAAATATATCATGGCAAATATCGGTGTCAAATATAGCATGGCAATTATCGGTGTCAAATATAGCATGGCAAGTGTCGGTGTTAAATATAGCATGAAAGATATCGGTGTCAAATATAGCATGTTAAAACATCTACATATTAATATCATGTTATAAATATAAGAGTAATTATTTTTAAATTAATAATAAGCACTCGCCTGAAACCGGGGTAAAATACCAGTTAAAAACTCAGGAAATCAGCGATCCGCACGAATAATCCACTAGCCCATAGTTGTATAAATATAAATATTTATATAAATATTAGAGAGAGAATGAGAGAGGAGAGAGAGGAGAGAGAAAGTTATAGGAAGGAGAGAGAAAATAGGATGTATTTTTAAAGGGAAAATAGGAATTAAAATGAAAGGGGTAGAGTTGTAATTAAAGGGAAGTAATAAGGGAATGAGGGGAGGGGTATTTTAGGAATATGAGGAATATGAGTGTTATATTAGGGAAAAGAAAGGGAAAAGAAATGAAAAGAAAGAAAGGGAAGAAAGAAAGAAGGAAAGAAAATGGAGGGAGAGCGTGGCTGACGGCCACCGCCGGCGGCGCCGCCGCTGCTGGGGAGGAGAGCTGCGCGGTGGGCTGCCCCAAGGGGGGAGGGGATTGGTGGTTGTTTTGTTGTTGTGGTTGTTGTTTTGGTGGTGGTGGTGGTAGATAGTGGTGGTGGTGGTTGTGGTGGTGGTGGTGATGATTGGTGGTGATGGGGAGTTAGAGGAGGAGGAGGTGATGATGAGGTGTTGGGTGTGGTGGAATTGACGAAGGTGATGGTGAATTTTGGAGGAGAAAGGGTGGTGATGGAGGTGGGTTTTGGTGAAATTGGAGGTGGTAGGAGGTTGAAGGAGGTGGTGTGAAGAGGGAGAGTGGGGGAGTTGGTTGGCCGGCCTAGGAGTGGTCGGCGGCGGCGGTGGTGATGGTGTGGAGGCGGCGGCCAGTGAAGGGTGCGTTGGTGGGTTGTTTGTTGGTTGAAGATGGAGTTTGCATTTTGGATTTTTTTCTGAAATGAAAAGGAAATGGGAATTTAGTGGTTTAATAGAGAAGGAGAAAGAAATGGAATGATAAATTGCGGGGTGATAGGGCTGCTGCCGCAGCCCTACTGCTACAGGCGGCGGGTGGCTTGTAGGCGGCTGAGCATTAGTTGTGGGGGAAAATCAAAGTGAAGAAAAGAAAAAGAAAGAAAAGAAAGAAAATTAAAGAAAAGAAAAAAAATAAGAAAATAAGAAAATAAAATAGTTTAAAATTTTTATTATTAACTAATTTATTTATTATAATTTCTGGAAGTACAAGGTAGGGTAGTATGGAAGGAAAAAGTACAAAAAGATAAGACCGGTAATAAATATTATTATTTTAATAAGGCAAAAATTTAACTGTTTCAGAAACGTTCTGAAAAATTCTCAAAAATAGAAAATATTATTTTAATATGCTCGGTGAAATCAGATTCGAGAAATTCAATGAAATTTTTAAATTAAAAATCCTGGAACCTTCCGGCGATACCGGCTGGCACCAGAATCGGTAAAATTTTGATAAATTTTGAAAAATCTCAAAAATGTATTTAGATAGAAAATGAAATTCTAAGAAGTAATGTGAAAGCCATTTTTGAAAATTCAATTCCGTTTGAAAATTAAAAATCCGAGAATCAGTCAGCGATGCTGACCGCACCGGCTTTGGAGATTTTGCAGAAAAATTCTAAAAAATTTTAAAAAATCATAAAAAATTTAAAATATTAGAAAATAATGTCTGAAACTGAAATCAGTCAAATCGGACTACCAGAAAGTTAATCGGGCTATTGACTGGTACCGGGTTCCCGGTCCGGGTCAGGGCTTACTCTAGGTCTGAGAATCCGGATCCGATACTCAATAATATAAGTAATCACAACTTAAAAACACATATATGAAAAAACTGAACAATATGGTCAAAAAATTTTAGGAAACGTATCTGGGTACGTATCCCGGTTACGGGGTGCTACAATCTACCTACCTAACAAAAATTTCGTCCTCGAAATTTCTATAAGGAAAGAGATAAACATGGAAATAAAGAATTGACAAGACAAGAGATGAAATACATGAGAAAATTACCACTCAAGGCTCGAACAGATGCGGGTAACGGTCACGGATGACGTCTTCCCGCTCCCAAGTCGCTTCTCCCGGACTATGCCTGTGCCATGAAACAAGCACCAACGGGATGGTCTGGTTCTTCAGGGTCTTGACACTTTTGTCCATTATAGCCATAGGTTGCTAAGTATATGACAAATCTGGCTGCAACTCCAACTCTGAATAATCCAATACACGGCTCTCATCCCTAATGTATCTTCTCAGCTGTGACACATGGAATACATTATGCACTCCTTCCAGTGATGGCGGCAGTGCCATTCTGTAGGCCACTTCTCCTACTCGCTCCAATATCTCAAACGGGCTGATATACCTCGGACTCAACTTCCCACGTGCACCAAATCTGATCACTCCCTTGGTCGGAGATATCTTCAGAAACACATGCTCTCCCACCTAGAACTCCAACGGTCTTCTATTGGAATTAGCCCAACTCTTCTGTCTGTCCTGTGCTATACGAAGGTGCTCTTGGATGGTCCTGATCTTATCCACTGCCTGTACTATCACATCCGGTCCCAAATGCCTTCTCTCGCCAACTTTATCCTAACACAATGGTGATCTGCATCTCCTGCCGTAAAGGGCTTCGAATGGAGCCATCTTGATGCTCGCCCGATAGCTGTTATTGTTGGAAAACTCTGTCAAATGTAGATGGTCTTCCCATGATCCCTTGAAGTCTATCATACAAGCCCTCAACATGTCTTCTAGGGTCTGAATGGTCCGTTCGGACTGCCCATCTGTCTCTGGATGGTAAGATGTGCTGAACTTCAGACGGGTCTCCAGACTCTCTTGAAGGCTCTCCCAGAAGCGAGATCTGAATCTCGTGTCCCTGTCCGACACGATACTAACTAGAACTCCATGCAGTCGGACAATCTGCCTCATGTACTTATCTGCCAGAAGCTCCGTAGATTGTCCCACTCTGAATGATATGAAATGTGATGACTTAGTGAGACGGTCAATAACTACCCATACTGTATTGTTCCCCTTTGGACTGCGGGGTAGAGCGGTGGCAAAATCCATAGTAACATGCTCCCACTTCCATTCTGGTATTAGCAAAGGCTGTAGTAATCCAGCTAGTCTCTGGTGTTAAGCCTTCACTTGCTGACACACTAGACGCTTCATCACATATTGTGCGATCTCTCTCTTCAACGCATTCCATCAGAAATGTTGCTTCAAATCCTGATACATCTTAGTTCCTCCAGGGTGTATAGAGTAAGCTAAGCTGTGGGCCTCAGCTAAGATCTTCTGTCTAATCTTCTCTTGAGGCACACAAATTCTACCCCTGAAATAGAGTGCACCATCAGGATGTATGCAAACATCTGACCTCAGCTCCGCTTCCACTTGCTCTCTGAACTTCAGTAATCTGGGATCTTCTCTTTGAGCTTCTCTGATCTCTTCTATCAGTGTCGGCTGGATCTGAAATGCCATCAACTGCACGGATCTGCTGGTCCTCCGAATCACCATCAAATCTAGCCGCCTCATCTCCTTGAGTAACTCCTCCTGCAGAGTAAGCAACATAACCATGTTGGCTTCAGGTCTTCTACTTAGGGCATCTGGCACAACCTTTACCTTGTCAGGATGGTACTGCAGATCTATATCATAATCTGCCATTAACTCAAGCCATCGCCTCTGCCTCATATTCAACTCCTTCTGAGTGAAAATATACTTCAGGCTCTTGTGATCAGTGTAAATCAACATTCGGTCACCAAGCAGGCAATGCCTCCATATCTTCAACGCAAAAATCACAGCTGTCAGCTCTAGATCATGCGTTGGGTAATTCTTCTCATGAGGCTTTAACTGCCTGGATGCATAAGCCACCACATGTCCATGCTGTATCAATACGCATCCAAGACCCTTCCCTGAAGCATCACTGTACGCCACCATTCCTCCTGTCCCTGAGGGTGTCTTCAAAATTGGAGCTGAAATCAACTTGTTTTTCCACTCCTCAAAAGCAGACGCACACTCCTTAGTCCATAAGTACTTCTCTCCCTTCCTGGTAAGCTTGATCAAAGGAGCTGCAATCTTTGAGAAGTCTTGCACGAGCCTCCGATAATATCCAGCTAGTCCGATGAAGCTCCTAATCTCTGTCACGGACTTCGGAGTCGGCCAATCCTTTACCGCCTGAATCTTGCTGGGATCCACCAAGATTCCTTCCTTAGAGACAACATGCCCTAAGAATGCTATACTCTTTAGCCAGAACTCACACTTACTAAGTTTGGCATAAAGCTGCTCAAGTCGTAGAGTCTGTAGCACAACCCTCAGATGCTCCGCATACTCCTCTTCATTCTTAGAATAGACCAAAATATCATCAATGAACACCAATACAAACTTATCCAGATAGGGTGAGAAGATTTTATTCATCAAGTCCATAAAGACTGCTAGGGCATTTGTAACTCCAAAGGGCATAACCAAGAACTCGTAATGACCATAACGAGTCCTAAATGCCGTCTTCTAGATGTCTTCCTTCTTCACCTTCAACTCATGGTACCCCGACTGTAGATCTAACTTCGAGAACACTTGGGCCCCATGAAGTTGATCAAAAAGATCATCAATTCTCGGTAAAGGGTACTTGTTCTTGATGGTGACTTTGTTCAACTCTCTGTAACCAATACACAACCTCTTGCCACCATCCTTCTTATTTGCCAACAACACTGGTGCTCCCCAAGGTGAAGTACTCGGTACTCGGTCTAATCAGACCCTTGCTCGAATACTCCAGCAGCTGTTCCTTCAATATAGCCAATTCAGTTAGTGTCATCCAGTACGGTGCTTTAGAGATGGGAATCGCTCCTGGAATAAGGTCAATAGAGAACTCCACAATTCTATCAGGTGGAAGTCCTGATATCTCCTCAAATACATCTAGGAATTCATTCCACATTGACACCGTCTTCTTCTTGTCTTCTGCAGTGGCACAATTCAGTTAATCTTTCTTTCGGAGGGACTTGCGTTCTCCAAAGAACTGAAACTCCAGTTGGTGTGGAATCTTGAAGATCACCTTCTTGTTCCGACAGTATATCACCGCATGATACTTGCTGAGCCAAGTCATGCCTAGGATCAAATCGTACCCTCTAGTGTCTAGTACGAACATGTCGGCTTCTAACTTCCTACCACATAACTCCACAGTGCACGCCTTGCAAATCTTGTTAGTAGTGGCTACCCCCATTCCCCGTACTAATTTCCCACTGGTCACCCATACATACTAGGGGTATAGAATACAAAGCAGTAAATCTACTGGATATGAAGCAATGCGATGCACTAGAGTCAAAGAGTGATAAGATTAGAATTGAGTGGACCAAAATTGTACCTGCCACTACTTCTCCAGATGCCTCAGCTTCCTCAACTGTCAAGTTATAGGCCTGGCCTCTCCCGCGGCCTACTCCGGTCCTGGGTCCCCTCTGAGCCTGACCCAGAGTCCGACGCTGGGGAGGAAGTAGAGCTCCTCTACCTACTGGTCCTGGAGTCTTTCTCAGCGGTGGTGCAGAAAATGCTAGGGGAGCTACTCGAGCTGGAGGTACTGGTGGTGTCACTCGTGCTGGAAGTGCTGGTGGTGCTTGAGGTGCATTCCAGGTCTTCTTGAATGGACACTCTCCTACTGAGTGGTTGCCGGACCCGCATGCCAAACACAGTCCATTGGCTATACGGTAGTTCTGCTGATTGTGTCCAGGCTTCTGGCAGTACCCACACACAAGCGCTGAGAAGGAGGCTGAAATGGCCACTTGGCTACTGGGGTGCCAAAAGATCTGACTGGATTCCCTCTGTGCACCTGCTAGAATTGGCGCTTCATAGGCTTGTGCTGCAGCTCAACTCTCCTCTTCTTCTCCAGTCCCTGCTCCACATCACGAGCTATAGAAAGAACTTAGGAGTATGTCTTCAGCTGGTGGGGTATAAGCAACATCTGGATATCCACCCTCAGTCCTTGCTGAAATCTGCTAGCCCTCTTCTCCTCATCGGCCACCATATACGGTGCAATCCGACTAAGTCTCAGAAATTCAGCAGCATACTCATCCACCGATCGATTCCACTGCTGCAGCTTGATAAACTGCTCCTCCATCTCCTTCTGAGCAGTTGCAGGGAAAAACCTCTCATAGAAGCCCTTCGAGAACTGGTCCCAAAAGATAGGCTTCTCCAGCCTCGCCTCTTCAGCTAGCCACCAAGTCCTCGCCAGATGTTTCAGCTGGATCTTAGCTACTTCCACCTGGTTCTACCAGGAATTCTGGCCGCCTTCAGAAGATCGGTCATGTCGATCAACCACTGCTCTGCATTCAGGGGATTTTCCGTGCCTGAAAATTCTGTCGGCTGTAATCTCCTGAAATCCGATATAGTATCCGGCCTCTGCTCCCGGGGTGCAGTCAGCAATCATTGCCGCAAGAGCTCTGTCTGCTGCTGGTTATTCATCATTCCCTAGAGTATCCTCATCATGTCGTTCTCCCCGTACGGATCTTCACGGGAAGTGTCAGGACCGTTACGTGTCCCCCGTCTCTCCATATTCGAGCCGACTGAAAAGGTGACGGAATAAAGAAATGCATGAGATTTCGAAAATTAAGGGATGAATTTTAAGGAAAGAATAGATAACTTCGTACTTGTGATTGGAATGTATAACAAAGACTCATGTGGCTCAGTCGCAAATTAACCCAATATTAATTTGCAGACTGGTTGTATTGAAGGTGTGAGAGCCTAGGCTCTGATACCAACCTGTGGCGCCCTGATCCTGGTGGGTACGGGGATGCCACTGCGACGTACATACGCAGGGCGATGGTACCATCACGTATGTACGCTAAGCATCAATACAACATAATACAAGGTTTAGAGTGCGAAAATACGTGGTATTATACATTCCAATACAAAATAGTAGAAGTACTTAGTCATCACAAATAGTGACATAATATTACATCAATATTACATCACTAGATAGTACAAAAGTAGACTGTACAGGGTACAAAAGATAATAACTCATGAGCTGGAAAGGGAATCTCGTGAGCGGGGAAAGACTGGACGAAGCTACGGCTGATCCGCCTGCTCCTCGAAGTAGGCCTGATTCTCAGCTGATGGGTCTACCTCGGTCCAACCTGTCAAATCTGAACATACAAATCCAGAGTTGTTAGTGGGCAACCCAGCTAGTGCAAGAAGAAGACAAGTGGCAAGTATAAATAAAAGTAAGTGCATCAGGTCAAGTATAATGTATCAAAATCAATAAGCATGGAATAATCACAATAAATAGTGAATCATGAAATAAAGCAAGTGTACCAAGTTAAATGTCATGTGACCAAATTTGTAAGCATGGAGTAACTACAATAAATGGCAAGTATAAACACGACAATAAAATTCATGTAGCATGAAGTCAATTATCAAGTTATTATTAAGACTTGTTCAAATTGTA
Organism: Agave tequilana; assembly: GCA_038442645.1. Classification (NCBI taxonomy): domain Eukaryota; kingdom Viridiplantae; phylum Streptophyta; class Magnoliopsida; order Asparagales; family Asparagaceae; genus Agave; species Agave tequilana. The sequence continues at coordinate 89,051 of JAVJIF010033637.1, forward strand.
TGTTTCGGTATATGACCGGTGTCATATACTTCCGCATACAAGCCGAGCGAGCTTGGTTATTGGAAATTGATGGGGAACGACGAACCATGTTTAGAATGGGTCCCGTGCATGCTCGGAACAATGGTCCAGGAGTATCCAGTACTGCGCCGGAACGTACCGCTAGGCACCGCGACTTACTATAGGCCCGAAGGTCTTAGTATACACCCGAACAGGAATAGAGTGTCACCGTTCTCCCACAGGATATACCCAGGGGATTATAGCACACCCGGCAGGCAGGCAAGGGGGTAGGGTGCCAGTACACCCCTCGGAAACGTCTGGTGGCCTCCAGGTCGAATCCAACAGGAATAGTTGTACAACATATGTGTGTCCACCATAAACACAGAAGCATATTGATACCCATCAATTTTCCCCATTCGGTGTAAGTTGTTTAAATATAACAGAGTCTCAAATAATAATGTTCACGGGGTATTCAAAAGGTCCAATATCCATGGTTATCCTATTACGCGGGTTCACAGGAGTATAATATCAGGAATAATGTCAGGAGCCTCCCTATTTCAGGGGTTCAGGAGTACCAAATATCTGGTAATAATAATATAATAACCATGTCAACTCCCCGTAAAGTGATAGTCATGAATATGTTATATAATACAAGCATCAGGGGTGGTAGTGTCCGGTCAAGAGTCATGATGTCTGGTCCAGGTATTTGTACCACATGAAAGCATATCATATACTGGGTGTTAGGGTCAGGTGTCAGGTATGACATAGATCAAGTACCGGGTCTATATATCGAGTGCCGGTGTAAATATCGAGTGCCAGAGTCATAAATAATAAATCAAGTGTAATATGCCAAGTGTCGGTGTAAATACTGAGTACTAGTGTAAATACCGAGTGCCGGTGTCAGATGTCACGAGTCAAGTATAGCATGGCAAATATCAGTGTCAAATATAGCATGGCAAGTGTCGGTGTCAAATATAGCATGAAAGATATCGGTGTCAATTATAGCATGTTAAAACATCACATATCAATATCATGTTATAAATATAAGAGTAATTATTTTTAAATTAATAATAAGCACTCGCCTGAAATCGGGGTGAAATACCGGTTAAAAACCCAGGAAATCGGCGATCCGCACGAGCAATCCACTAGCCCATAATTGTATAAATATAAATATTTATATAAATATTAGAGAGAGAATGAGAGAGGAGAGAGAAAGTTGTAGGAAGGAGAGAAAGAAAATAGGGTGTTTTTTAAAGGGAAAATAGGAATTAAAATGAAAGGGGGTAGAGTTGTAACTAAAGGAAGTAATAAGGGAATGAGGGGAGGGGTATTTTAGGAATGCGAGGAATATGAGTGTTATATTAGGGAAAAGAAAGGGAAAAGAAATGAAAAGAAAGAAAGGGAAGAAAGAAAGAAGGAAAGGAAATGGAGGGAGGGGGTGGCCAACGGCCACTGCTGGCGGCGGTGCCGCCGCCGGGGAGGAGAGCTGTGCGCGTGCGGGCTGCCCCACGGGGGGAGGGGATGGTGGTTATTTTATTGTTGTGGTTGTTGTTTTGGTGGTGGTGGTAGTGAAAAAACACCTAGAGGGGGGGGGGGTGAATAGGTGTTAGTGCTAATCTAAAACTTAATACAAAACTAAGTGCGCTAATGACGGAAGCTAATGTAAATTATGCACAAACTAATACAATACAACAAGTGTAGCTGAATTCCCCTTGCGAGGCTCTGGACTAACTCCCCTTGATTCCCCTTGAAATGGGTTGAGGCGCTATGTGAAGCTCTTGTTGGATGAGTATAAGTTAGGCACACACACAAGCAATCCAAGCAATATGAAATGCACACAATCAAGTCAAGCATATAAGAATGAATTGCAATATAAAAGATGCAAGGCAACACAAGCAATATATAAGATATGTATGCAATGAAAAAATGATGCTTGAATGAAATGATGCTTGCACAAAGTAAAGAGAGTAGAGTTGAGAGAAATTGGATCAAACGCTAACACAAAGATTTGTTTCGAGGTTCGAGTACCCAACTCTACATCCCCGCCTACACCACCGTGTAGGATTTCCAATCCACTATCTCCCACCGAGGGAACCTCTACCGAAGAGGATTTGTTACAACTCTAGGAGTACCAAACTCCTCTCTCAAACAACCACCTCACAACCGAGGGGTGGGCCCGTAGCCAATACAACAACCAACACCTCTACCGAAGAGGTCTACAACCAACTCAATCACCTCTACCGAAGAGGGATCCAAACCAACAACCCAATACAACAATCTCCACCTCTACCAAAGAGGGAGCAACTCAAGAAATCAAGGGTTTACAACAAGTGGTATATTTCAACCACAAACCTCTTTCCTTTTTCTTTTTCCACAAAAACAAGATCCTAAATAGTTTAGGATAGAAGATATAGCTCAAGTGTGGAATCAAAGTGTTTTTGGAAACAAGTAACAAAGAAAAACTACTTGGGAAATCTCTTGTATATGATAGAAAATGAAATACCAAATCAAAATCCCAAAACCTAGTTTTCTTTGATTTTCCAAAAACCCAAAACAAATAAAGATGAGAAGTTTTAAAGCCCCAAAAACTCTTTTTAAAACTCTTTTAAACACTTCAGAAAACTGGAAATTTTTCTCTTAGAAAACTTGGCCAAAATCCCCAAAGAGATGGGTTTATATAGCCCATATACAAAACTAGCCGTTAGGCTGATGTGGCAGCCTGACAGGCCACCGGTCGACCGGTCCGGTCGACCGCCAACGGTCAGAATTATGACCGTTGGGCAACTGTGGTCGACCGGCCCGGTCGACCCAGAAAACCAGAGAGCAGAGCTCTCAACTCGGTCGACCGTCCCGGTCGACCGTGTCTGTGCCTTACAGACGTGCACGTCGGTCGACCCGAACGGTCGACCGGCCCTTGGTGCGGTCGACCGTCAGGGTCGACCGACCAGCCTGTCAGCACAAAAACAAGGTCAGAAAATTTGAAAAATATTTTCAAAAAAAATCTTTTATCTCTTTTAAAAATACCATAAAAATTGTTTTATCATTTTATATTGAAACTCAAACAATGTGATAAAAATTTCAAGACAATATATCAACATATCAATTCATTTTTGTGTCTTGCCAATTTTATCAAAAAACAAAACTTGTATTTTTATCAAACTTGATTTTTCAATAGGAAATCTGATTTTCCTAAAAACTTATAGAAATACAAAAACATGATATTTGAACATTATTAAGCATGATGCATATGGACATAGGTCTAATACACATTCAACAAATATATCATAGTTTTTGTCTTTAATTACAAAAATATGTTTTATACCAAAACATAAAACTACATGAATAGGTATGTCAAACTAAGTTTGTATAAGCCATATAAGCATGTATGTATATAGAGCACATCTAATATACATATAAAACATGTAAACTTGTTTTGATCAAACTATTCATGAAAACTCATATCGGTTAAACTAAAAACCGAAAAACCAATATCCAAACATGTGTGTGTTTTGTGCACTTGAGCATATCAACTATACTAAGCTTTACAAATGGATCTAAACACACTAAACTAAACTAGGATACCTAAGTCTTTGTGTCATCAAGAAGACTTGCTCCAAAACTCCATCCATGGGCTAGGCAAAGTGTGATCTTGAAGCTTTGGCCCTGTAATCATTATGAATAGCTTCTAAACTCCTTGTTGAAGCTAATCACCAACTAATATCTTGGTTAATGATCTGAAACTTAAACAACACAAGATTATTAGTAAACATAACTACATGAGTTGATCATCATCAAAACTAGAGTGGAAGGCCATTGGGCCAACAATCTCCCCTTTTTGATGATGACAAAACTCATGGAGTTATATATGCATGGATTAAAGTTAAGCTTCAAAGAAGCTCCCCCTTAACTCATGCATAGGGATGAACAATAAATATATGCAATGAATATTAAACATGAAACATGCATATGCATAAACAATAAATGGTTCTAGATATCAAATGAAATATTCAAAACAAAATAAGCTCTACCAATTACAAAGCAAACTCTATAAATCAATTAAACTTAGTATTCTTGAGATTCTTGAGATTAAAACATAATATATGCATAAACATAAGCATGCATATAAAACTTCATAAATCTTTCTCCCCCTTTTTGTCAATCATCAACAAAGGGGTAATCAAAACCATAAATAAAACGAGGGGTAAAAATCTTTCTTCCCTTTATGTCAAACAAAACAATAAAAGACAATGTTCTCCCCCTTTTTGTCTAAAACAAAAACAAAGTCAATAAGGGGTGACTTTAAAAACATGATATCAATTGAAAATATGTCAATGAAGCATCTTGATACCAAAAGAAAATAAACAAGGATAATAAGTGTTATATGCTATATACATTCATGAAGAAGAAGACGCTAAGTTAGCTTCCCTACACATATGCATTACATGAAGGAGGGAAGTTAAGCCCTAATTCACATAACACATATTATGTAATGAATAAGAGGAGATGTGAAGCTCCCCCTACACACGTGTACCACATAAAGAAGAGATGTGAAGCTCTTCAATACACAATACACTCAACATGAATCTATATGAAGAGATGTTAAGCTCTCCTTGCATATAAGCAATACAAATCAAAACTTTGAATATTTTCTTTAAACAAAATTTTGGAAATACCAATTGTAATTAAACATAAGTCTTGAATTCTTAAACATGAATCTTGAAACCAAAACAAATTTTGAAATTCTTAAATATGATACCAATTGTAAATATTTTACCAATTGAAAAGATTTTACATAGAAACATTGATACCAATTGTAAGAATTGTTCATTTTAAAACATATAAACAAATTTGATGTTGATATCATATGTTTAAAATAACACTTTTAATCATAAAGTGTGGGAGTACAAATACCAATTGAAATACAAAATCAAATTTTCTCCCCCTTTATGAAATACAAACTAAAATATGCATAGTCTTGATACCAATTTAAAAGTAATCAATTGAAACAAAAGTGAAACTCAAGGTGTTGGGTCATGCTAGAGCTTGAGTAAACAAAGAAACTAAAATTTGTGATTTTTTTTTGAATACAAATAAAACATATATGTATGAAAATTTAGATACCAATAGAAATTGATACCATTGAAATTGAAGCATACATACATAAACAAATATATGAGTATACCAAAAATGTCAAAATTGATACCAATTGAAAGAGTTCAATGATACCAATTGAATCAAAAATAATAATCAAGTGTATATCTCATATAATCTACCACCCAATCAAGGTTCAAGTTTTAAATGATTTTCAATATAAGGCATACATGAACATGATCTCCCATCCAACCTCCCTTAGAAGGTAGGGGTTTTCAAAAATAGATTTGAAAATTTAGTTTTGTTTGAAAATCTCTACCATATGAAGAATATCGCAACTAGTTAAATGGAAAAATTTGTTAACTAGTACGAAATCCTTCAAGTAAGGAATAAAACAAAATTGTTTTTCATAAACATGGAATCCACATCATGTCAAACACTCAAGTTCAATTAGGCATAAATAAGACTCATGAAAACAAAACATGAGCAAGTAATAAATGTGAGTGTAAAAATAAAATATGAAGATCATAATCATGAAAACATGTTCAATTAAGCTCAATTATTCCTTAAAAACACGAAATCATCAAAACTATCTAATCTTCAAGGCATATGTATGTCTAATACAAACTAAAGTATACATACATATCCAAAACATAAAGAGTCCACAAAATATATGCATTAAGGCACGTGGCTAAAAAAAAGGATACTCATGTATAGTCAATAGTTTGGATAAGATGGACATATACATGAAGTTAAATATAAATACATGAAAAACTTGAAAAACTAATTTTCATTAAAACAAAATTTCATTTCAAGGTATATGTATGAATTGTCAAACATGAAGTATACATACATATCCCTAAACACAATTGAGTCCATAAATAGATTTGCATGAAAAGCAAATGACTCAAGGGGTATACATGTATATCTTAAAGTTTGGCAATACAAACATATACATGAAGTGAAACACACAATCATAAAACTAATTCAAAAATGGAATACAAGTTTGAAATGTATGAATCATCAAAACTAGACTATACTAGCACATTTAATGGGAACAAACAAGCATTCAATCCCAAACATATATAGATTTATTTGTAGCCCACTCTATGTACAAGTATATAACTAGTCTTAATGAAAACTAACATCTAAACATATATTCAAAACATGAAGCATTAAAACACAATATAAAAATCATCATGATAAAACAAATACATGATTATTATGTGAATTCACATGTATTAGATTCATGATGTATATTATAGCTTAAACAAAGGTGAGAACACTAAGTATGGATTCATATAAGCATGTGTGTCTCAAGTACTATACATGTATGTCAAGGATCTAATAAACATGGAATGAACATACTAATCCATAGACATCAAAAACATGCTATAAATAATGATATGAAAGCATGTAAAGAATAATAAGGAGTTAAGAATTGTTACCAAAACCTAGAAGGCAACTCTCCTTGTCTCCAAAACATGGTGGTCATCTCCACCAAATCTTCCCTTGAAAGTGATGCATCCAATGATTTCCTTTAAGTCCGGAACGCATCCACTCCAAGGAGTCATCACTCTCACGTCATGTGAGAGCCCATACCTACATCAAAAATAATAGGAGGGGTGGTCTTTGGTACCCACATCTTGTTGGGTCCATGGGGGTTAGTCCCTTCCCTAACCCAAACAAATTTCTTTGCTAAATTTGAAACATTTAATCTATCATAACAAAATTTAGCAAGATGACCTTTTCGACCACAATGTGTACATGTGTACACATGAGCATACGTGTGATGGTGTCCGTGAGGAGCATGTGTATGCCGTGGAGGGTGTGCATGAAAAGATGGAAGTTGCTTCTTTCGAACCAAGGTTTCCAATCGTGAGTGGTTCATGGCACATTGGCTCATAGTGGAGCCCAAACAATCTATTTTCTTCTTTAACAAATTTATATCATTTTGAATTGTAGAAGAAGTGGAGCATGCAATAGGTGAAGTGTGTGATACTACCCTAGCATGACAAACATGTGCATCAATCTTATTTTGCAAAACAATGTTTTTCTTTAAACATGCATCCAAATCTTTAGAAATTGAAGCAATCTTAATTTTCAAAGAATCATTTTCTTTTAAAACAAAATCAACTTTTGAAGACAAGTTCTCATTTTTCTTCAAAAGTGTTTCACAATCATTTTTAGATTTTAAAAAATCATTTTCTTTAAGTGCAAGATCAAGTTGAGATTTTAATGAATCCCTTTCATTAGCAATCTCCTTTTCTCTTGTAAAACAACATCAAGTCTAGCAATCAAATTTTTATTTTCATTATTAATGCCTAGACTCTTCTTTTTCAACAAGTTATATTTTTCTATTAGTTTTTCACACACAATAGAAAGTTCCTCATTCAAAGCATGGGCATCAATATGATCATTTGAAGAACTAGCATCATCATCACTATCTAATGGAGTTTCCGAGTGTACCTCAAGGGAGTCATTCCCTTGGACCATGAAGCATTGTGAATCGGATTCTCCGCTAGATTCCTCCTCTTGGATTTGTACTTGAAGCTCGGAGGTGGTGGTTGTTGTCAATTTGTTCCACACTGCAAAAGCGGAATCAAGATTAGAAACACACATAAGATAATCTTTAGGTAATGTGCTTCTAATGGCCTCTAGGGCTTGTGCATTGGCCCCTATATGATTGCGATCACTAAGGAAGGATTCCTTGGTAATAGCAAGATAAACTTTATGACCTAGGGTTTGTAAATAAACGGTCATCCTAATCTTTCAAACATGAATGTTGCAAGGGTCATACATAGGTGGGGTCATGAGGGCCATGGTAAACTATATGTGTGCAAACAAGCAAATGCAAACAATAGATTAGCAAGCAAATGGATCACTCCTAGGATGTTAAGCCTAAGTATCAGGAGCACTAGCTCTGATACCAATTGAAAAAACACCTAGAGGGGGGTGAATAGGTGTTAGTGCTAATCTAAAACTTAATACAAAACTAAGTGCGCTAATGACGGAAGCTAATGCAAATTATGCACAAACTAATACAATACAACAAGTGTAGCCGAATTCCCCTTGCGAGGCTCTGGACTAACTCCCCTTGATTCCCCTTGAAATGGGTTGAGGCGCTATGTGAAGCTCTTGTTGGATGAGTATAAGTTAGGCACACACACACAAGCAATCCAAGCAATATGAAATGCACACAATCAAGCCAAGCATATAAGAATGAATTGCAATATAAAAGATACAAGGCAACACAAGCAATATATAAGATATATATGCAATGAAAAAATGATGCTTGAATGAAATGATGCTTGCACAAAGTAAAGAGAGTAGAGTTGAGAGAAATTGGATCAAACGCTAACACAAAGATTTGTTTCGAGGTTCGAGTACCCAACTCTACATCCCCGCCTACACCACCGTGTAGGATTTCCAATCCACTATCTCCCACCGAGGGAACCTCTACCGAAGAGGATTTGTTACAACTCTAGGAGTACCAAACTCCTCTCTCAAACAACCACCTCACAACCGAGGGGTGGCCCGTAGCCAATACAACAACCAACACCTCTACCGAAGAGGTCTACAACCAAACTCAATCACCTCTACCGAAGAGGGATCCAAACCAACAACCCAATACAACAATCTCCACCTCTACCAAGAGGGAGCAACTCAAGAAATCAAGGGTTTACAACAAGTGGTATATTTCAACCACAAACCTCTTTCCTTTTCTTTTTCCACAAAAACAAGATCCTAAATAGTTTAGGATAGAAGATATAGCTCAAGTGTGGAATCAAAGTGTTTTTGGAAACAAGCAACAAAGAAAAACTACTTGAGAAATCTCTTGTATATGATAGAAAATGAAATACCAAATCAAAATCCCAAAACCTAGTTTTCTTTGATTTTCCAAAAACCCAAAACAAATAAAGATGAGAAGTTTTAAAGCCCCAAAAACTCTTTTTAAAACTCTTTAAACACTTCAGAAAACTGGAAATTTTTCTCTTAGAAAACTTGGCCAAAATCCCCAAAGAGATGGGGTTTATATAGCCCCTATACAAAACTAGCCGTTAGGCTGATGTGGCAGCCTGACATGCCACCGGTCGACCGGTCCGGTCGACCGCCAACGGTCAGAATTATGACCGTTGGGCAACTGCGGTCGACCGGCCCGGTCGACCCAGAAAACCAGAGAGCAGAGCTCTCAACTCGGTCGACCGTCCCGGTCGACCGTGTCTGTGCCTTACAGACGTGCACGTCTGTGCACGTCGGTCGACCCGAACGGTCGACCGGCCCTTGGTGCGGTCGACCGTCAGGGTCGACCGACCAGCCTGTCAGCACAAAAACAAGGTCAGAAAATTTGGAAAAATATTTTCAAAAAAATCTTTTATCTCTTTTAAACATACCATAAAAATTGTTTTATTATTTTATATTGAAACTCAAATAATGTGATAAAAATTTCAAGACAATATATCAACATATCAATTCATTTTTGTGTCTTGCCAATTTTATCAAAAACAAAACTTGTATTTTTATCAAACTTGATTTTTCAATAGGAAATCTGATTTTCCTAAAAACTTATAGAAATACAAAAACATGATATTTGAACATTATTAAGCATGATGCATATGGACATAGGTCTAATACACATTCAACAAATATATCATAGTTTTTGTCTTTAATTACAAAAATATGTTTTATACCAAAACATAAAACTACATGAATAGGTATGTCAAACTAAGTTTGTATAAGTCATATAAGCATGTATGTATATAGAGCACATCTAATATACATATAAAACATGTAAACTTATTTTGATCAAACTATTCATGAAAACTCATATCGGTTAAACTAAAAACCGAAAAACCAATATCCAAACATGTGTGTGTTTTGTGCACTTGAGCATATCAACTATACTAAGCTTTACAAATGGATCTAAAACACACTAAACTAAACTAGGATACCTAAGTCTTTGTGTCATCAAGAAGACTTGCTTCAAAACTCCATCCATGGGCTAGGCAAAGTGTGATCTTGAAGCTTTGGCCCTGGAATCATTATGAATAGCTTCTAAACTCCTTGTTGAAGCTAATCACCAACTAATATCTTGGTTAATGATCTGAAACTTAAACAATACAAGATTATTAGTAAACATAACTACATGAGTTGATCATCATCAAAACTAGAGTGGAAGGCCATTGGGCCAACAGGTAGATAGTGGTGGTGGTGGTTGTGGTGGTGGTGGTGGTTGGTGGTGATGGGGAGTTAGATGAGGAGGAGGTGATGATGAGGTGTTGGATGTGGTGGAATTGATGAAGGTGATGATGAATTTTGGAGGAGAAAGGGTGGTGATGGAGGTCGGTTTTGTTGAAATTGGAGGTGGTGTGAGGTTGAAGGAGGTGGTGGTGTGAAGAGGGAGAGTGGGGGAGTTGGTTGGCCGGCCTAGGAGTGGCCGGCGGCGGCGGCGGTGGTGATGGTGGAAGCGGCGGCCCGTGAAGGGTGCGTTGGTGGGTTGCTGGTTGGTTGAAGATGGAGTTTACTTTTTGGATTTTTTTTTTTGAAATGAAAAGGAAATGGGAATTTGGTGGTTTAATAGAGAAGGAGAAAAATGGAATGATGAATTAGGGGGGTGATAGGGCTGCGGCAGCAGCCCTACTATTGCAGGCGGCAGGCGGCGGGTGGCTTGTAGGCGACTGAGCATTAGTTGTGGGGGAAAATAAAAGTGAAGAAAAGAAAAAGAAAGAAAAGAAAGAAAATTAAAGAAAAGAAAAAATAAGAAAAAAAGAAAATAAAATAGTTTAAAATTTTATTATTAACTAATTTATTTATTATAATTTCTTGAAGTACAAGGTAGGGTAGTAGGGAAGGGAAAAGTACGAAAAGATAAGACCGGTAATAAATATTATTATTTTAATAAGGCGAAAATTTGACTGTTTCAGAAACGTTTCAAAAAATTCTCAAAAATAGCAAATATTATTTTAAGATACTCGGTAAAATCAGATTCGAGAAATTCAATGAAAATTTCAAATTAAAAATCTTTGAACCTTCGGCGATACTGGCCGACACCAGAATCGGTAAAATTTTGATAAATTTTAAAAAATCCCAAAAATGTATTTAAATAGAAAATGAAATTCTAAGAAGTAATATGAAATCCATTTTTGAAAATTCAATTCCGTTTGAAAATTAAAAATCTGGGAATCAGTTAGCGATGCCGACCGACACCGGTTTTGGAGATTTTGCAAAAAAATTCTGAAAAATTCCAGAAAATCATGAAAAATCTAAAATATTAAAAAACAGTGTCTGAAACTGAAATCGGTCAAATCGGGTTACTGACTGGTATCGGGTTCCCGGTGTGGGTCAGGGCTTACTTTAGGTCTGAGAATCCAGATCCGATGCTCAATTATATAAGTAATCACAACTTAAAAACACATACAGGAAGAAAACTAAACAATATGGTCGAAAAATTTTGGGACACGTATCTGGGTACGTATCCTGGGTACGGGGTGCTACAAAACTCTCCATATAGATAAATAGGGAAAATATGTCCATACGCGTGATCTTTCAATGAATTATCTTTTCTATCCTTAACGTTTTCTTCTTTATTTTCTCTTCCCTTTATCTTTGTCATCTCATTATGCCCTTTATCACTTGGATACCTGTTCTCCATTTTTTTTAGTTAGACTAATTTGCCATTATCTTTTTCATGGAACCCCTAATAATAGGACTCTTTTTCAAATATCTAGCAAATAAAATCCCTTCCGAATCTCCCTCCCTCCCCCCTCTCGTGTGGAAACTTTGGAGAATTGCCAAGTTACATAGTGAGATAATAAACCAAAAGAAATTAAGAAGAAAGGTTAAGGTAGGGGTAAAAGAAAATTGAAAGTAGTAGTATTCATTCATTTTATACTAGAAGAAAAGTTAAGGGAGGGTTAAAAAGTAGATGAGACGACTTTTCCAAATAAACAATCAATTTATACTACTACGAAACGGTTCTATTCCTCTACCTTGTCAAAATCGTCTCTTTGGTAGTCCGCTGTCGATCCATCTTAGAGGAATTTCTCAGCGACGAGGCTGTATGGATTCAAGGAAGTGGGCGGAAGTAAGGAACTGGGAAAGTGTTATTTCTCACTCTCCTATTTATTCAAACACCGAAAAAGAAAAATGAGAAAACTCTTTTTCCTTTTCTCTTTTCCCTTTTACACAACCATTTCTCACTTTTAGGATACCACAGTTAATTTTATGGTCATGTAAATCTCATTTGTATTAAGTTTGTAGCTCAAAACAGTTAATTTTATGAACATGTAAATCTCACTTGCATTCTAATTATGGTCCAATTTTTATTTTCTTAATTAATTTTTTAATATTATTTTGCAGTCAACTTTGTGGTCAACTTTTTCATTTCCACTTCGTATTCTATATAACCATCCAAACACGGAAAAGACATAACATTTTTCAAACCATACTTTCCAACAACATTCAAACACCGGAAAACTTACTAACCAATTCACAAGTTCCAAAGGGAACTATTACTACTTCCTCACTTTCACCCCAACAAACCAGCCCCGATATGACAAATCGTTCAAACCTTCTATATAGTGATAAATAGGTTTTCTTGGGTTCCTAAAGCTATTAAATTTTTAGTCAAATGTGGTGCTCATACGATTAATATTCTTTATGTCAAGTTATATGTTCCTCAATATGCTCAAATTTACACGCAAAAACACATTGATTTGATAATGTATAGACATAAAATACCTGCAAGTTCCCATATGAGGATGTCACGAGCATTTTCATTTCCGTCATTGCTTGTTATCATTAAAGCGGGTTTCCTTATGTATGCATGAAACTTGCCTAGTTCATTTTGTCACCTTTAGGCGGGATCCTTCTCGATCCATACTTTTATAGTGAGGATCAAGAAAGTGTTGTTGGCTCTAAAAGATTGTCGTTAGAGAAGCACCTGGACAAGAACTGCTGTTCAAGTGTTTGAAGAACAGATTTTGTGATTTAAACAAAGGGTGAGACAGGATTTGAACGGCCTAAAAGAAGAAGATTCTTTTGGCTAATGATTTATATCAACAAATGCCATTTCTTATCATTTCATTATACAACGGTAGTGAAAAAAAATTATTCTTATGTGATTTAATTTGTTCAACCAAACCATGACCACTACTAGTAGCTTAGGGCAAAATATGGTCAAGTGTGTAATTAATTGTGCTTACTTTTTGGCCTATATAATATGTTTCCTTTGATCTTCATTTTTCTTTCAATGTTAACTTGTTTAGTCTCTGGTTTTCTAGGTCATTGCTTTTGATTCTATAATTCCACTAGTAGATTCTTCTGTTCCTTTGTCTTTCTGTCCCTAGTTTCTGCGTTCATCCGGCATAGAGAATTCAGCAGTGTTTCTGTTAACAGAGCATTCTTCAAGTTTACAAGTGCTTCTGATGGGCTGAACTGCTTCATCCCTACTTCCGGTCACAACTTGACCGATGTAATTACCTGCGAGAGAGCATCCAGGCTTTGCAAGAGAGACAACAGAAGATATGGAGGCCACCGGAGGAGCTTCAGCTTTCCCTTTCTCAGTAGTCTTGCTAGAAGTCAGCTCATCAGACTGTCTAGCTGGAAAGTTAGTCTTGCAGAAAGTCAATTCTCCAGGATTTCTTGCTCCAAAACCAAGTGTCGATGTGCTATTGTTTGTAGTGTTAGTGATTTCCTTCTGCAACAGAGGTCCAAGGATGCCAAATCTATCTTGCAATTGTTATTTTCTATTGATCAGAATTGTTCTCTCTCTCTCTCTCTCTCTCTCTCTCTCTCATAGCTGCCAGTGGAATTAGTAAATGATCATGTTTCTGAAATTATCCATCATAGAGAGACATGTTCATGGTATTTTTCAAGGCAGCAAGCGCCAATGCCTCTCATTCCATCCCATTGAAGAAGGTAACTACTCTCTACTTCTTTTCTGTCGAAGAGTAGGCTAGCTTACTTTTTTGTCTGTATAGCAAGCACGTGGGACCGTCATAAAAGTTTATAGTTAAGTGCGCTCGTGATATAGTGAAACTTTATATTTAAGTGTACTTAAGCGTGTTGGAGCGTCACCGGTGCCATTGATAAATTAAGTGGATCAGATATGAAAGTATTTTTGTCTTTTTTTGGTACCAAATTGCATGCCCACTAGAAACACAATTGATTTTTAGTTGTTTAAGAATCTAAACCAGCATATTTGTTCACAGTGGTTTGATTTGCATGCAGTCTGATTCAATCATGGTTCAGTAGAAAATGAGTTGTTTTCAACCTCGGTTTTGGATCATGTGCAGAGGCAAATATCCTCTATAGTGGCAAAATCTTACATACCGAAAGTGTGTACATGTCAACTTCACCTGTTCTTGAGAAAAGAAATTAGGAATAAGCTAACTCAAGTTTAATTAAATTTAATTATTATTTTCTCATAGCAAGTCTAATAAAAAACTATACTAGAATAAGTAATCATATACAATATCACCTTTCCAACTTTTTAAGTAAATATATTAACACAGAATTATTGGTAAATAATTTTGCCTATTTGAGTATCTTCAACTGAAAAACTAGATTACTTTTTACACGTGCATTGCAAGGTAATGCTGTAGTTTGAGAAGACTAATTTGGAAAGTACGAAAACTGTGTTCAGCCCCCCCACACACGGAGAGCGTGAGCAGAGTAAAAGGACAGGATTTTGTAACTGACTCTCCTCTGCTCTCTCAGTCTCAATATAAAATATAAAGTACTTATCTAATTTTCCCCTAATAAACCCTAAATAGCTGCTGTCCCATTCTCTTCTCTTCTTCACAACTAATATATTTCCGTTTTCAGATCTTTTCTAATTTGAATTCCCATGACGATTTAATTAAAGATCAACATGTAGCTCTGGCAGAACTAGGTAACGAATTTCTTAAATTATTTTTACTTAATTTACATCTTCTTTTGGTTCTTGAATGTACTTTCCATTCTTTTAATTTATATTTGATAATCTCTGATGGTCTGACTAATTGATGCTTTTGTTTATGCTGTTCAGCTAGCAAAAATTGAATTGTTGAATAACTATGCATCTGATGTGTTTTGTATGACTGTATAGAAAAAAAAACTTATTTCTTAGAAATTTGTTCATTAAATCAGGATTAATTGTTGTTTTAAATTCTGCATGAATCAACTTAACAAGTTTTTTTCTAGGCAACTTTTATTTTTTTGTGTTTTTTGTCTTTTGCAGTTTGCTACTTTAATTCATTTGCCAATCTTTTAATTTATATTTAGCATGTCCGATCTCTCTGACCTTTTTATAAATACAATGTGAGAAACAATTTCATATGGTTTAATTAATCCTTTAGATCGGCTCGGCTAGTCAGAATGGAAATTTTGAATAATCTGAAATAAATACTGCTTGTGTTTATTGGCTGAATGTAATCCTGAAAATGGCGGTGTACGCTTGCAGCCTAGATTAGGTAAGTATATATGCATCTGATGATGCTCTATATGACTGTTGAAAAAGGGTTCTTATTTCTTAATGCACTTCATGGTGCCTAAAGTTTGCATCAATTAAACATGTTATTTTATTGGTGGCCATTTTCATCCCTATGTTTATTCTAGCATCTCTAATGAATTAATTTAATGGGTTTTCTTCTTTTTCTTTTTTTCCTTTTTTGCGCATTTGCAACTTCCGTTTCATTCTAATTTTTAAATTTCACTGTCACACCACTGTTCCTATAAATGAATATTCTTACTCTTGGGGTGGTATTTTAGATTGGTTTGATCTGTGATATGCTTTGCTAGTTTTGTCTTCCAAAGGGTGTCAACTATGTAGTCATTCAGCTTTTGCGATTGTTATTTCTCCTTGTTTTAACTTTTGTCCTTGTATGCTTAATTTGATCAATACATCAAATAATGGTGATACTTAAGGGTTGAAGAGAATATACTCCTATACAGAATGTCTATCTAGTTATATTTTGCTTACTTTATTGCCTTTTGTAATGGTTTCCCTTTTCATGCAGATATTTGAAAAGTTAAAAGGGATGAAAGCAGATTTGTTTGCATTTAGCGTGACTAACTGTCAAATGCATGATATTCTTGTTGGCTTCCTTTCTTCTATATACCTAACGAACTAAGAAGCGTGCAAGCTGGTTTCCTCACATATTGAATGACCACAACCCAAGTAGATGGAACAAGGCTTGATAATGTTGCAGGACAGAGGCATTCAGGTATACATTTACATGCCTTTCAGTGTTTCATTTTCTGTTCTGTGGTAAAGAACATGTCCTTCATTATTGGCGGATTTTCTGTAAAAGAGTCAAACATGATCCTTTGTAGGTGAATTTTCATTGTGTTTTTTCTAATATCCTATGATTTTCTGTCTGTATTCAGCAATATATCTGATAAAATAGTTGAATAGATTGTTTTTTAGATGCCTTCTCCTTTTAGTCTTGCAAGGATCACAAATGTCCAGTTTTCTGTTTGGTTCCATTTTATTTGTTGCATTTATTATATTTATTTATTTATTTTACAGAAATTCTGGAAGTTAGAGGGATGCAAGCAAATTGAGCTGCAGTTAGAACGATTGACCATCTAATGGATCGGATTTGTATTGGCTTTAGAGGCATGCAAACTGATCTATTTGCATTTAAGTATGACCGCAACCCAAATGGATGGAATAAGGCTTATTTATGTCGTGCATTCATATCAGTCACCTACTTTCTTTTTCCAATGAACTATTTTTCTACTGTGGTCGGGGATTGATGACATTTCCATTTCTTCCAAACATTGGAACACTTTGGCCGTGTATATGAGGAAAACCTTTTTGTAATATTAAGTTGCTCATGTTTAGTCTGTTGCTTTGTGTATGTGCACTAGTGCATGGCTCTTATTTAGTAATGTACTCATTGTAACACAAGGACCCCGTTTTGTCAGTTTTGTATAACTATGACAAGTCAACATATTTGGATGATATATTATTGACTTATAGCAGCACGGAACGATCTTAACAACATATGAACAATGATACTTGGAATATGAATATTTAACATAATTTTTATAAAACTGCTTGTTTGTGCTTAACTTTCAAGAAATGTATCAGAGATCATATACCAGGATGTGAGGATATAATTAGCAAATACAAAAGGTACAATATCTTTTCCCGTCTCTACAATCCTCTTTACTTTTTTCTCTTGACTGATTTATTGTTTTATTTTTGTGGTTCTTACATGTAGGAATCTATTAGGCCTCGTTTGGCAACATTCAGAAACCGGGGTAAGTACAAGTTAAAATGAAAATTCTACCCAAAAGTGGAGTTTTAATAACTCTAGTTTCAGTAACTATATTTTGACCCCCCAACAAGGCCTTTCCGTAACCCCATTTTGGACCTGAAAGTGTCACACTTCGAGGTTTGGGAAACTTAACCTTGTTGTCAAATGAGGCCTTACCAACTGGATGTTTAACTTGGTCACTCCCGAGACAGTAACGCTTGATACAGTTCTCAGGGGGTATGGGGTTGGGTTATGGAGATCATAGGTTTGAGACCAGGCTATTGTCTTTGTTAAAAAAAAAAAAAAATGAAAAGGTCATTCTTTACTATTTCGTGAATTGGATCCATTCTAAATTAAGACAGTTTGCACTTTGGTAGGTTCCATCTGTATTCACCATGCAATGGTGATATTGGTATAATTTTAGGAATTGAAATGCCATATAAGTGGTCGACTACCCAACATGTTAAAAACTTAAAATATAGAACGTTTGTTAAAGCTCATGCTAACCACTACAAAAGGAAGCAAATTATAGGGGAGATGTGAATATTGTATTCTGCGACATATGTTATCATCTTTAAAGCTTCTTCCTTTAACCTGAAGCATTTTGGACATATATGGCAACTTGAAGTATTTTGGCTATTCCAATCATCACAAACTCATTTTGAAAAAGCTGCGAGAAGATGATGTTTGTCTAATTACTATGAGTTTCTTCAATCTAGTGTGGAATGTACTATGGGTGAAGCAACCTCTCGGTCGTAGTTGTTGTCATCCCATTTCTTATGATCAAGAGTCACAGTTCAGGTAAATGACATGGTGCAAGAGATCTGTGACATTTTAGATGCCAATGCTCTAGATTTTCGAACCCATACACTAGAATGTATAGTGTACTCATCTTCTCTCATTCCCTTCTGCTTCTGATGGTTCAATGGAAGGAAGCAGAGTTTGAAGAAAATGAAGCTCAAGGCCATGACACTCCCTTTTGTACCATGCCTGGGCCAATCCCATGAGCCTATTGAATACATACGCAACAGACCGGGTTTTATGCCTTAATACCACAATAAAATAACAATCGATCTCCAAAATGGACTCCTACAACCAACCTAATCTCTAAACTGGCCCAATTCAAGTAAATAGGGAAAAAGTGCTTTTTTTTAGTTCTTTTTTTTCCTTCTTATCCTTGTCTTAAATTTTTCTTTTTTGTTTGCCCCTCTTTATGTATATCATCTCATTATGCCCTTTTACCACTCGGCCAACCTTTTTCTCCAAATATTTTATTTTAATTAGACTAATTTTCCATTATTCTTTCTCCCCCTCTCTCTTTCTGTTTTCAGATCTTAGACCGGGTTTAATGCTTCTCTCTCTCTGTGTCTATATTATAGATATATTGATAATTTGAAGAAAGAGAATTTCTGCATATATCATTCACTAAGGAATTACATATGTATATAAACAAGTGGAGAGTGAAATGAGAAAAGTATACATGTCTATATACAATGTATCATATGTCTATATGAAAGTATACGTGTGTGAATACAATATATCACATGTCTATATATATGTCTAGATACAATACATCACACGTTGGATAAGGGTATCTAACACCCCCTTCAAACTCACGGTAGATCAAACATCGAGAGTTTGAACAAAATCTTGCGAAACTGAATGAGGTCTATGCCTTGGTGAATAAATCAGCCAATTGAGCTTCAGAAGGAACATAGGGATGAGTTTTCCTGCCTTTTTCATATTCCTGACGAGTAATATGACAGTCGATATCAATATGTTTTGTGCGATCATGAAGACAGGTTTTGAGGCGATAGCAATGGCACTCCTGTTGCCACAATGCATTGGAACAAGAGCAAGCACAGAGATACCCATATCGCACAGAAGGTCACGTAACCACTGTAGCTCTAAAGTTATATCATCCATAGCACGATATTCGGCCTTGGTGTTGGATCGAGACACAACATCCTGACGCTTGCTATGCCAAGAAATGAGAGAGGAACCCAGCAAAATGCATAAGCCTGTGGTGGAGTGGCGTGTGTCCGGATCATCGGCCCATCCAGCATCAGAATAAGCTTGTAGAGAAAGAGATGAATCAAAACTGTATAGCAATGATCGAGAGATGGTGCTTCGGAGATAACGAAGCACACGAACTAATTCCGCATAATGAACTGATGTGGGAGCACTAACAAACTGATTTAAGACATGAACAGCTTAAGAAATATCTGATCAAGTAGCAGAAAGATATATAAGTGATCCCACCAGTTCTCGGTATCGTGTAGGCTGTGGTAATGAAGTACCATCATCGCATCTAAGTTTGAGATGAGGCTCCATAAGTGTGGAAACAGGAGAGGATGTAGGAGTAGCAGGATCACTCAGGATAGCACGCTCAAGAAGATCAGTAATATACTTCTGCTGAGATAGAAGATAGCGACCAAAGGAGTAGACAACCTCAATACCAAGAAAATAGCGCAGAAAACCCAAATCTTTCATTTCTAACTCAGATTGAAAATGTTGCTGAAAGTACACCTGGAGGGGGGGGATGAATAGGTGTAGTGCTAATCTAATGATAATGATGCGGAATTTAAAAACTAAATTGCTAACACACAAAGTGTAGCCAAGAGTGAGTCTGAATTTCCCGTGAAGGGCTCTAGAACTACTCCTCGAGATTTTCTAAACTAAAAGCTTGGGTGCTTCAATAGCTCTCTTGGTTAACATAAGTGTGGGCACACATACAATATCAAGCATATAAGATATGGTAATAGAGAAAATGCAAGATATAAGAGTGATGGGAGTTGAGAGAAAAGATCCAAATGCAAACAAGAGGATATGTTTCGAGGCTCGAGCTACTGTTCTACGTTCCCGCCTTCACACAGAAGGATTTCCACGATGTCCACACATGACCTTCTGCAAGGGGACCTCCACCGAGGAATTACAACTTAACACCAGGAGTGCACAACTCCACCCTCTCAAATACAATCACCTCTACACAAGAGGGAAGGTGATCGGTCACAGATATTGCATATATATTGTCGCATTACCATATTTATTATCTAATAAATCCTATTGATAAGTCTTATTTTTATTTAATAATGTTCAGGTCCATCACTAATGGAGGTGGAAGGAAATTGAGCCCAAAAGCCCACTTTAATTCTGATTTAATTAAATTTAAATCTTAAATAAAAATGGGGACAAATATTCAGGAGGATAGGATAATTCTAGCCGAAGATCAACGCAAATCAGAAAGATAACACCAAATGAAAACCGGTAAAATTCAGATTTCTATAAATCCATTTTGGTTAGCTAAAGATTAACCGAGGATAATATCAAATACAGAGTTCAAATTCAAAATCTAAAGGGATAAATGGATGAGAGAAGATCAATAAATGAGTTAAAGCAATTTTGACTCAGATTCAGACTAGATACATTTTACTATTTGAATCATAACTTTTGCTATCAAAACTCAAGTCTAATGATTCAAGATGATCCAAAGGAAGACTTAAAGGACTACAACTCTCACGTTGATCACCATTTCTAATTCTATCATTTGATAAGTTATATTCAGCAATCAACACGCCAATAAGCTGCAGATCAGAATTAAATATCCACATCAAATTAAGTTTGGAGATAAGGAGAGGATTCAAATTCAAAAATAGCCAGCTCCCCTTATCTCCTTACTCCTCTCCCCTCTAGGTTTTTGCCTATAAAAGGCAGGGAGTTTACTGAAGGAGGGACCGAAGACTAGCTTAAGTTTTTCTCTTTATTTTTAGGGTCTAGGTTCATTGTTAGATACTTTATGAGAAGTTGTATCTCTGTTCTTAATCTGTAGTTCAATTCAGAAACATAGTGTGAGAGAGAGAGAGAGAAAGAGTGATTGTAATCTGAAGTTGAAGTGACATCAATAAAGATTTGACGAACTTCTTTTCTTCTCCAACTCAAGGGTATGTTGAATTTCAATTTAATGTTTTCTTTTTTAGTAATGTGTAGCTAAATCTCTTCTTTCTGGGCTCACTAATCTCTCCTCTCTAGTATTGATTCTTGATCGGTATTAATGAAAAGACCCAACTGAATCATATGAATGACTTAAACTAAGCCTTACTTATTACGAGTGTTCTTGAAGGCACATGAGGATGGGATTGGATTTTGAACTTAATCTTAAAATTTATCATTAAAAAGAACTTATTTTTATTCCATGCTTGCTTTATTGCTTTGATAGTTTAACATTCAATTCAAAGAAAGATTTTAAAAATTAAAGTTCGATTTCTAAAATAAATCATCTTATGTGTTTTACTTGATCTCTTTTAAATACAACACTAAACTTTTTGCCTATGATCTCATTGAGGCACTCGAACTTTTTAAGAAAATAATCTAGAGTTTGGTAAAGATTAGTGAGCCCAGATTTCTCTTTATTAAAAATAAACAAACACCATCACTATCAAAGACTTTTAAAGATCATTTTCTCCAAAATCTTTCCCAAGTTTCAAGTTTTCTTTAAATCATCTCTCTACTCTCCATTCTCTTTTCACATAAAAAAATATCAATACCATTCTTTACTTTTGAAATAATACATCGAAAAGCGTTCATCACATTCTTCCTCATGGATCACGACCCGTTAGCCCAAAGCTACACAGTAATTCTCACTGTTTTTACTTGCAATCAATGACGTCGTTGTCAAGGAGGAACGATGTAATTATTTTTTAATAAGTTTGGTGTTTTGTTTCAGGGCCATCAAGAAATTAGATTTAGCGCTCAAGTATTACAGGAGAAGACTTGCTATCTGTGCCCCTACTCTAAAAAGTAGGAAACAGAATTTCAAGAAATTGCAGCGCAAAAGCTTGACATTTTTTTTGGACTACTAAAAAACCCTTTTTTCCAGGACATATTGCTTTGCAAAAATACAATTTTTTGGGTGTTAATTCTGCTATATCTGATATTCACATAATCTGTTTTTAATCCAACAGTAATCTGATTGATTGTCAATTGCTTAAAAAATGTTTAGACTTCATTCTAGGTATTTGTCTAATTATGTTTCTTTTACAATTACTGTTGAAGAAAGCTGGAGACAAGGTACGTTTGCATAGCATCTAGCATAGGAACATTCTTGAGTAATTTACTTGCTTTTTGATTGTTACTACTGCTTTATACTTGCACACTTGCACAATCTGTTTTAAGGGAAAAACTCAAAACAAGATAAGGTGGAGAAGTCATTACTCTTTCTTAGCCCACAAAGCATCACCAAGCACGCACAGCCTAAGCCTAACTTAAAATCTAATAGATGCTGGCCTTAGGGACATCTCGAACACATTAGGAGATTATCCTAAGGGGAAGGTGTTAGAATTGGACTCCTGCCAAATCAGTGTCTACGGATAGGGATTGGGGGGCGAAACCCTGAAGGCTGGTGGTTTGGCTTAATTAGGCTCGTTGTTTTTGCGCGGATACCTCCCAACAATCTTACCCTGACCTGGCTGATTAGCTTGTGGTCAAAGTCTGTATTATACCTCCTGTGGACAATCAACCAGTTAGGAGTTGTCTAGGTCAAAGTTACCTTAGATTAGGCTTGGTTACTTTTTCTTGTTGACAATTGGTGAACTTGTTTGTGGTAGCGTTTGTGTATACAATTGTGGTCGAGAGACCCAAATTCATTTAGGTTAACTAGAAACACATCACCACCCAAGCTTGAACCAAAACTAGATCTGGTTATGGCTCAACTGATACCTTTGCAGGATAGATTCTATCCCATTAGAACAACACTTCCATCTTGCATCCAACTTCCATCGGTTGGTGAATACAACTTTGAGCTCAAGCCTCAGTTCATCAACACGCCTCCTAAGTTTCATGACTTAGAGTCTGAAGATACTTATTTCTTCATAAGAGAATTTGAGAAAGTATGCTTAATGATGAAAATCCCACACCTTGTAGATGATGCTATTAGGTTGAAATTTGTCTGATTTGCTCTTAAAGACTTAGCCAAGAAATGGCTTTACAGCTTAGCGGCCGGCTCTATCATATCATGGGATGGTTTCATCAAAGTTTTCTTGAAGAAATTCTATCTAATTCATAAGACCGCTCTCATTAGGAAGAACATCATGCAGTTCAAGTAACCTAGTGAACCATCTTGGAGGTACTTTGAACGCTTTGAAGACCTCCTTGTCCAATGTCCTCATCATAGGATAGAGAAATGGTGACAATGCCAAATTCTTTATGATGGTTTAGACTATTCAACAAAGACCCTCTTATAAACCATGTGCCAAGGGGAATTCTTACACAAGGATGAAAATGAAGGATGAGATTTATATGAGAATCTAGCTGAAAAGACTATCGAATGGGAACCGACTAATAAAAACTCTAGAAATTTAAACTCCATCTCTTCAAAAGGAGGTCCCCAGTCTATTGAATCATCTATAGCTGCTGAGGCTAGAATAGCAAACCTAGTGAGAAGAGTGAAAGTTTTAGAAATAAAGGAACCAAGTCCACTCAATCAAGTCAGCCCAAACCAATTTTCAACTCCAGGTTGTACTTACTGTCAAGCCATGAATCATGTGTTCAAGGAGTGTTTAATATTTTAAGCTCAACAATAATTTCCTGAACTGATAAATTGGGCCTTTTTAAGGTCCAACAATAGTCCTTAAGCACAAACGTACAATCCTGACTAGAGAAATCACTGGAATTTCTTATGGAGCCAAAATAACAATGATCACTCACAATCAAACCATTCAAACCACTTCCAACATTCTAATAATTCTTTCATTCATCAACCTAACTTTTCAAATTACCATTATAATTCTTCC
This sequence comes from Agave tequilana, assembly GCA_038442645.1. Classification (NCBI taxonomy): domain Eukaryota; kingdom Viridiplantae; phylum Streptophyta; class Magnoliopsida; order Asparagales; family Asparagaceae; genus Agave; species Agave tequilana. The sequence goes on from JAVJIF010033637.1 coordinate 113,175, forward strand.
AACCATCCACCCAATTTTTAAATTATCAACAAAACTTTCCCAACCAAGCTCGACAATCTTCCTTCCAGAATCATCAACTTCAGAGGAGAATGATTGATTTTGAGTGAAACATGAAAAGGTATATAAAGAACCAAGATTCTCTTATGCAAACAATACAGAGGTTAGAGGTTCAAATAAGCCAATTAGCCAATCCACAGAATGAGAGGTTAAAGGGTACGTTACCCAGTCAGCTAGTAACAAATCCTCAGGATTCTCAACAAGCTCATTTGGCTGAGGATAATCATTGAATCAATGTAATGATGTTCATACATTGAGGCTAGGAAAGAAAGTCGATAATCAAGTATCAACACCATCCATTCCCATTCAGCACAATCACACTCAAGCATCCACCTCATCTAGTCTTAATCCTTCCAAATCTGACGAATTTGAAACAGATAAGTCAATCAGTCAGGTGCACAAGCTTATAGTACCATTTTCTAATAGGCTGAAAAATAATAAGCAGAATCCACACATGGATAAGATAATTGAGATCTTCAATCAAGTGAAGATAAATGTGCCACTTCTTGATGCCATCTAACAAGTCCCATCCTATGCAAAATTTCTTAAGGACATGTGTACCAAGAAGAGAAAGACTAATTTTTTTAAGAAAGTCTTCTAAGCCACTAATATTAGTGAGCTACTATCGAGTCCGATCCCTATCAGTATAAGGATCCAGGTTGTCCTACCATTGCCTGCACTATAGGACAAGCCGAGATTAGTCGTGCACTTCTTGACTTGGGGGTAAGTATCAACTTGCTCCCCTTCTCAGTTTATCAACACTTGGGTTGGGTGATCTTAGTCCAACTCCAGTCACAATCTAACTGGCTGACATTCAGTGAAAGTTTTCAAGGGAAAAATTAATGATGTCCTTATCCGGGTCGGGGAGTTATCTACCCGTTGATTTCATAGTCCTTGAGACATAACCTGTTTCCAATCCTAGGGCTCAAATTCCTGTTATCCTAGGGCGCCCATTCCTTGCTACTGCCAACGCTATTATCAACTGTAGGAATAGGTATATGAGGTTAATCTTTGGAGACATGACTAGAGAAGTCAATATCTTCAACCTAGGAAAGTAACCCCGTGGTGTTGAGGATCAAACAGTTAAAGTCAACCTCATTGAGAACTTGACAAGTGAACATGGAGAAGAATTGGAATTAGAAACTGATTGTGACTTCGAATTAGAGTCTGAAGACTTTAACCTTGATCAGGTTTTCGAATCTGCTGTGAATTGGGCCTCAAACCCTATTTCACCAAATGTGGAGCCAATAAATTTGACTCCTCCCAGTGAGCCTTCCCCTTCCTTAGAATTTAAAGCCTTACCTGCGCATCCCAAGTACGTCTATCTAGGCGAATAAGAGACCTTTCCTTGTCATAATTCCCTCCCATTTAAATAACGGGCAAGAAGAGAATCTTAAAACTATTCTGAGAAAATATAGGAAAGCCATTGGTTGGACTATGACCGACATAAAGTGATTAAGTCCAGCTATAGTTTAACATCGCATTCATCTCAATAAAGAAGCGACACCGAAAAGAGATCCGCAGTGTAGGTTAAACCCTATAATGTAAGCGGCTATTTATGCTGAAATTGTGAAACTCTTAGACAATGGGATAATCTATCTTATCTCTGATAGCCAATAGGTCGGTCTTGTCCACGCGGTTCCAAAGAAATCCGGTTTCATCGTAGTAAAAATGAGAACAAAGAGTTGGTCCAAACTCGACTTCCTATGAAAATTCGAGTTTGTGTTGACTATAAGAAGTGCAACAACTCGTAAGGACCATTTTTCACTTTCCTTCATTGATTAAATGCTTGAACGTTTGGCTGGCCACGAATATTACTGTTTCTTGAACAGTTACCCGGGTATAATCAGATTCCCATTGCTCTAGAGGACCAAGAAAAGACTACTTTCATATGTTCATTTGAGACATTTGCTTATCGTCGAATGCCTTTCGGCTTGTGTAATGCCCCAACAATGTTTCAACGTTGCATATTAAGTCTTTTCTTTGATATGATAGAATGATTCTTAGAAATCTTCATGAATGGTTTCTCTATCTACAGAGATTCATTCATTCAATGTCTCCACCATCTAGAACTTGTCCTCCAATGTTGTGCTAAGAAAAATTTGACACTTAACTTGGAGAAATGCCACTTCATGGTAAGACATGGAATTATCTTGGGTCATGAAATCTCTAAGAAATGAATTGAAGTGGATAGAGCCAAGATTGAGGTTATTACTGAGCTCCCCATGTCCAAATGCGTGAAGGATATTCGATCCTTTTTAGGACACACCGGTTTCTACCGAAGATTTATCAAGGACTTTAGCAAGGTTGCTAGATCCTTGACTAATCTTTTAGCTAAGAATGTGTCCTTCACTTTTGATGATGAATGTATAAATTTTTAGGAGAAGCTTAAGAAAGAGCTTATTTCTGCACCAATCATATCTGCACCGGATTGGTCTAAGCCGTTCGAAATCATTTGCGATGCTTCTGATTTTGCCATAGGCGCTGTCCTAGGGCAACACATTGATAACAAGCAGCACGTGATTTATTACTCTAGTAGGACTCTCAACGATGCTTAAATGAACTACACTACAACCGAGAAGGAATTCTTGGCAGTATTGTTTGCTTTAGAGAAATTTCGTCTCTACCTACTGGGTCCAAAATCACAATTTTTACCGATCATTCTGCACTAAGATACCTCATGATAAAGAAGGATGCCAAGGTCCGACTCATTCGTTGGATCCTCCTGCTTCAAGCATTTGATCTCGAGATTCGAGATAAAAAAGGCATAAAAATGTCGTTGCTGACCATCTCTCGCGTATTCCAAATCTCCATGCAACGAATTGCCCATCAATGATGACTTTTCTGATGAAAAACTCTTAGCTATCTTTATGGAACCTTGATTTGCTGATATAGTGAATTACTTAGTTACAAACCAAAGTACATCTCATTGGTCTAAAAATGATGTATACCGGTTCTTATCTCAAGTCTGGTATTTCTTTTGGGAGGAACCGTATCTTTTTAAGTACTGTTATGACAATATTATTAGGAGATGCATTTCCGATAAAAAAATTAAGAGTGTTTTATCCTTCTGTCACGAACTTGCATGCAGTGGATAGTTTGGTCCCCGTAAGGCTGCTGAAAAGGTGCTTCAAAGTGGGTTCTATTGGCCTACTTTGCTCAAAGATACTTATGAATTTTACAAGACGTGCCCTAGATGCCAGATGATAGGAAGGATCTCGAAATGAGATATGATGTCCCTCAACATAATCTAAAAATAGAACTCTTTGATGTTTGGGGCATCGATTTTATGGGTCCATTTCCTAATTCATCTGGAAACCAATACAAATTGGTTGTTGTGGACTATATGTCTAAGTGGGTAAAAGCCATTCCAAGTAAAACTAATGATAACAAAGTTATCATAAAGTTTTTAAAAGAGAACATTTTCTCGCTCTTCGGAACCCCCTCGTGCTATCATCAGTGATAATGGTACTCTTGCAATAGATCCTTTGAAGCTCTTATGTGAAAGTATGTTATAACTCACAAGTTGTCCACACCTTATCCTCAAACCAGTGGGCAGGTAGAGGTCTCAAATAGATAAATCAAGCTTATTTTGGAGAAGACTGTGAATCAAAACCAAAAAGATTGGTCCACCAAACTTGTAGATGCTCTATGGGCCTATAGGACCGCTTTCAAGATGATTTTAGAATGTCTCCTTATAGGTTAGTCTTTGGGAAGGTTTGCCACCTACCTGTTGAGTTAGAGCACTGGGCCTTATGGGCAATAAAGCAGCTAAATTTGAGTTGAACATGGCCGGTGACCTTTAGAAGTTACAAATTTTCGAATTAGAGGAGTTGAGAAATGAGACCCATGAAAATGCTAAGATCACAAAAGATAGAGTTAAGATTTTTCATGATAAACATATCATAAGAAAAATATTTGTCCCTAGACAAAAAGTCTTACTCTATAATTCTAGGCTTCATCCTTTTCTAGGAAAGCTAAAATCAAGATGGACTGGGCCATTGTTATTAAATCTGTGTTTCCATATGGTGTTTTAGATATTAGTGATACCAAGAATGGGAATGACTTTAAGGTAAATGGTCAACGCTTTAAACCTTTCTTAGAACGGTGACGGTAAATGAAACGACTATGGGTCTTTTACACCCAGTATATCGGTAACTTTACCTCTTTTACATTTTATTTCATGCATCTATACATTTCTTTCATACATTGTGGACAATGCATGAGATAGGTGTGGGGGAGGGTTATAACATGATTAAAATTGTTTAAAAAGAAAAACATTGGTTAAAAAATAAAAACTTTTTGAAAAAAAGAATAGTATTTTGACGTGTTTTTGTAAGAAATTAAAACAATTTTAAGGAATAGGAGAATCATAATCAGGATTTCTTATACTTGGTCAAAATAAGATGACTTGTTTGATTTCTAGGGTTAGGAAGAAAATTTATAAAAGTAAATTAGTCTTAATCTTTACCTTGATGAAATATGCACACTTTATACCCTTACACACTTAGGGTTCAAAAACAAAGATTCTTATGCATTATATATAAAAAAAAAGAATAAAAGAAATATATATATATATATATATATATATATATATATATATATATATATATATATATATATATATATATATATATATATAATATATATATATACTTGTATCCTTTCAAAAGGATTTGATCCCGGATCCTTCCCACTCAAATTCAACCCTCCAACATTCGAATACAAGATCCACTCCGTTGAAGTTGATCTATACTATTTCAAGTATCTATAAACCAAAAATCAAGTGTTTAAATACTTTTTGCCCATCCATCAAGTAGGGGAAAAACGGACGGCCTAAATAGTGAGTTGGTTAGATCTATGTCTTTAGACATACAAATTCTCGATCCGGCCATTTCATTATGATCTAAACATTTAAAAACCCCTATAAACTAATTTTTGTTAGATTTCAAATGATTAAGCTGGGTATTTTTGCCTCATAAGGCATAAGTATTCACACCTAAAAGGGGTACATTTTATAAATAAAAATCCTTAATTTTGTGGCCTTGTTTGATCGAATGCTTAAGTCCTTGGGGGTGTTTTCTCACCTGGTACCCTTAGACTGTCCGGTTCGGGTGTCATCGACTAAAGGCTCGTTACATGGGTGTTGACACTCAAAAAAGACAAAATCTCAGACAGCTTTTTAACTGGTCTGAACGATGTCTAACTTGTTGACATTTATAAAAGACAAGTCGAAGCAAGCTGGCAACCAGTTTCTACGCATCCCCGAGGGACAAATCAACGACTTTGACTCTACTGATCCAGTGAAGCAGATAGTAAGCCAAGGTTGCCTTTGAAGAGACCTAAGCAGGCCTATGATGCTGAGTTAGTTCAACACTTAGCATCGCATGAGCTCAAGGGGATAGCCTCACCTGAGAGGCTGAGTTTGCCTAGCTTCGCATGAAGCTCCTCATAGCTCCACAGAAAGCTAACTTACAGCTTCGCCAGAAGCTAATTCTACCTTCGCCGAAAGCTTTCTTGATATCTTCGAATGAAGCTCTTCATAGCTCCACAGAGAGCTAACTTACAGCTTTGCCTGAAACTAATTATAGCTTCGTCAGAAGCTTTCTTGATAGCTTCGCATGAAGCTCTTCATAGCTCCACAGAGAGCTAACTTACAGCTTCGCATGAAGCTAATCTAGCTTTGCCTGAAGCTAATTATAGCTTCTCATGAAGCTTTTCATAGCTCCACAGAGAGCTAACTTACAGTTTCTCCTGAAGCTAATTATAGCTTCACCGGAAGTTTTCTTGATAGCTTCGCATGAAGCTCTTCATAGCTCCACAGAGAGCTAACTACAGCTTCACCTGAAGCTAATCTAGCTTTGCCTGAAGCTAATTATAGCTTTGTCAGAAGCTTTCTTGATAGCTTCGCATGAAGCTCTTCATAACCCCACAGAGAGCTAACTTACTGCATCGCCTGAAGCTAATCTACTTCTCCTGAAGCTAATTATAGTTTTGTCGGAAGCTCTCTTGATGGCTTCGTATGAAGTTTTTCATAGCTCCATAGAGAGCTAACTTACAGCTTCTCCTGAAGCTAATTATAGACTCGCCGGAAGTTTTCTTGATAGCTTCGCCTGAAGAGGCTAGCTCTGCATAAGGAAAGTAACCGCCCAACTAAGTTAGTAGGGGGAGTTAATGGGTAATTACACCCATGTCTCCTCATTAAAAGGAGACAATAAAGGGAATCATAACTCCCTATTTCCTAGTGGGGGAATTAATGGGCAGTTACACCCATGATCCCTCATTAAGAGGAGCCAATTAAGGGGAGTTAATGGGTAGTTACGCCCCTCACCCCTCATTAAGAGGAGACAATTAAGGAGATCATAACTCCCTATTGTGTTGGCCCAAGGTTACAATCACCCTTGTTTAGTGTATTTTGATGATTACAAAACATATTAGTTATTTGTACTAATAACAATTGTTATTTAAGTGTGTTTCAGGTTTATTATCATACTAGAAGTACTCTCACTCAAATACAAGGCTTTTGGACTCAAGACAATTCAATTTGGGCTCAAGTTGCAATATTGAAGATCAAGTGAAGATAGCCCACCTTGAAGAATAGCTTTGAAGTCCTTTAGAAGTTTGTAAGTTTAGAATGTTAAAGTTTGAATATAGGAAATTTGGCTCTAGGATTTGCACACACACTTGTTTCATGTATTTCCTATGTTTTGAAAATAGTTTTTGAAAATAGGTTATTTCTAAGTTTTATGCCTTAGTTTATATATACATGTACCAAAGCTTTATATCCTGAAAAACTTGTTTAAAACATGTGTATAAACTATTTTCTGCATAATACTTAGCTATATGTATTTTTAAAATATTTATCAAAATTTTTCTAACTCAAAACAGCCCAGTTTTTCAGTGTCAGGCAACATCGGTCGACCGGCCCGGTCGACCGGCGCTGTGTCTGGACATGCACTGTTTGTGCATGTCCGTCGGTCGACCGGACCGGTCGACTGACGGAGAGCATTCTGCTCTCGGGAATTTTCGGTCGACCGGATCGGTCGACCGGAAGAAGGAAACTGTGTTTCCTCCTTTTGGGTCGGTCGACCGAACCGGTCGACCGGGAGCCAACGGCTACTTCCAGTTGGCCTGGCGGTCGACCGGACCGGTCGACCGCCAAGCCTGCAACTTAGCAACGGCTCTTTCCTCTTTGGGATTTTCTGAAAATCTGTTTTCTTTTTCTGTTTTAACAGACTTTTGGAGAGTTGTTGGGGTGCTTTTGCAGGTTGAATTAGGTGAAAAGAAAATGTTTTTAACTTATTTTCAACCCTATAAATAGAGGAGAAGTCTCTCCTTCATATGACTTAGAAAAATCCTCAAGTTTTGTTGTTTTCAAAAGAGAAAAGAAAAATTGTTTGAAGCTTTCAATTCCTACTCTTTCAAGATTGTTTTTCAGTTGTGTTTGATTCTCTATATCACTCTACAACTGAAGTTTTCTCACCACACTTCATAGAGCCAAAAATCCTATACTCATTCTATAGTGAAGTTGTAATTGAAGTGAGAGTGTTTGTAAAAGAGTTTGAGAAATAGTGTAGTGATCTTGTGGTTGATCACTTTGTTCTTGTATTCCTTTCCTTGTGGAGCAACCTCTTCGGTAGAGGTCCTTTGTACTTGGTGGAGCTCGGTGCTCGGTCTTCGGTAGACCAATTGTAAAGGCATCCTCGGTGGATAGTGGAAACCCTTCACGGAGGTGAAGGCGGGGACTAGAGCAAGTGTGCTCGAACCTCGAAACAAATCATCTTGTTTGCGATTGCCTTTGCGTTATTCTTACTTTACATTTCTTTTGCTTTATATTGTCTTGAATTATTTGCTTGAGAACTAACCCTCTACTTGTGCAATCTTGTCTTGTTTACTTTACTTGCTATACTTGTTGTGTTACATTGTGTGCACTTCATTTCTCATCATCATACTTGGCATTGATCGATCACACCTCAATACAACACGGTTGCATTGCGCACCTCTAACCCATATCTAGGGAAATTGGGAGGAAGGAGTTCAGAACCTCGCAAGGGGTATTCGGCTCTTAGTCGTGTTTTGAGAGATCGTTGCATCACTCATTTAATTAAAAGTTTAAAAAGATTATTAGATTAGCATTCACATCTATTCACCCCCCCTCTAGGTGTTTTTCAATTGGTATCAGAGCTTGGACTCTAGGATTTGGTTTAACCACCTTAGAGAAGATCCTAATTTGCTAATCATTTCATTCATATTCATATAGTAAAAATGGCCGATGGAATTAAAACCCTCCTAAGTTTGATGGACTTAACTTTCCCATATGGAAAGTTAAGATGACCGTGTTTTTGCAATCTCTAGGTAGCCGAGTTGCAAAGGCCGTGACTAAGTCCTTTAGTGTACCCCCCGGTGACGAATCCACTTGGTCCGAAATAGAGACTAAGGAATTCGATGCCAATGCCAAAGCTCACTATGCACTTCTTCAAGCCCTAAATGATGATGATATAGCTAGGGTTATACATTACAAATCCGCATTTGAGATTTGGTCACACTTGATAGTCACTCATGAGGGGACCTCACAAGTAAAGAAGGCTAAGATTGACCTTCTTCGGTCTCAATATGAAATATTTAGCATGCAAGACAATGAAACCATAGATGATATGGTTACAAGATTTACCAAGATTACTAATGGACTCTCTTCTTTAGGTGAAGATATCAACAATGATCAAAGAGTAAGGAAGATCATCCGGGCTCTTCCTCCTTCATGGGAAGTTAAAGCTACAACCTTGAAGGAACTCAATGACAATGAAGAGATGGAGCTCATAGTCTCATTGGGAACCTCAAAACCCATGAGATGGAAAGGAAAGCAAGGGAGGATATGGCTCCCTCCAAAAAGAAGACTATCGCCTTCAAGAGTCAAGCTACACACTCCGATGAAGATGATGAAGAAGAAGATGATGAGGAGCTCTCACTCCTTGTTAAGAATGTCCGGAGGATGTACAACAAGGCGAAGTACCAAGGTAGAAGGAGATGGCAAGGAGGCAAAGAAGAAAGAAAGATCATATGCTTCAATTGCCAAAAATCGGGACACATTGTGGCGGAGTGTCCGAAAAAGCAAAGCCTTCCACTTCAAAGAAGCCTTACAAGAAGAAGGCTATGAAGGCAACTTGGGATTCGGAGACCGAATCCGAGGAAGAAATAGACACCGCTAACATGTGCTTCATGGCTAATGAAGGCACAAGCAAGGTAACCTCTTCCCCTTCTCATGATAATGAACTTTCTATGGATGTGTTAGAAGAGGCTTTTGTTGAGTTGTCACAAAACTATGATTTCTTAAAGAAAAAGTATATTAAAATGAAAAAGGAAAATGAATCTTTAAGTCTTCAAGTTTTTACTCTTACAAAAGAAAAGGATGAGTTGGTTTCCACTTTGGCCACTACCAAAAATGATTTTGAAAAATATAAGATCTCTTGCAAAGGTAAGGCCCCACTAATTGACTCAAATGAAGTTTCTATGCTTAAGGAAAGATTAGATTCATTAAGTGTTGTTTTGAAAGATTGTGAGTTTAACAAGAAGAAAATTGAGGCTATGTTTCCTAAGAAACAAGCCCCAAAGAAAAATGCTCATGCTCATGTTCATATTCATGCTACACAACCTAAACAACATGGCAAAACCCCAAAACATGCTCACACTACACATCATGCTTTCATGTATAGAAAAGTGTACTCATGTTCACATTGTGGGCGGAAAGGACACTTAGCTAATTTTTGTTATGATAGACTAAGTGCATCACATCATAATGTTTGGGTTCGTAACACTAACTTTCAAGGACCCAAGAAAGTTTGGGTACCAAAGTCAACAATTATTTTAAATGATGTAGGTACTTTCCAAAGCCCAACGACGTAGAGGTTTGTGGATCTTGATAGCGGTTGCTCAAGGCACATGACTTGGGACATCAACAACTTTGCAACCCTATCAAGATATCATGAAGGTGGCACCGTCACCTTCGGAGATGACGCCAAGGGTAAAATCATCGGTATTGGTAATGTAAAACTTGGCACCTCTCCTTTAATTGAAAATGTAGTTTTAGTTGATGGCCTCAAGCATAATCTCTTGAGTGTTAGTCAACTTTGTGATAAAGGTTTTGATGTTGTTTTTGATAATGTTGCTTGTAAAGTTATTGATAGAATTTCTAATATTTGTGTATTTTCCGGTTTTCGTGAAAGTAATGTTTATATGATTGATATGTTAAATATGTCTTATAATATTACTTGTTTGAAAGCCCTCGATGATGACTCTTGGTTGTGGCATAGGAGATTAGGGCATATTTCTTTTGATCACATTTCTAGGTTAAACACAAAAGAAATGGTGAAAGGTATTCCTTGTTTGAATTTTGAAAAGGACCGAGTTTGTGACGCATGTCAATTTGGGAAACAAACTAAGTCTTCTTTCAAGTCAATTAAGGATATCATGACATCACGTCCTTTGGAGTTAATCCATATGGATCTTTTTGGCCCTACACAAACCAAAAGTTTAAGTGGGAATAGATTTGCTTATGTTTTGGTTGATGATTTTTCAAGATTTACTTGGGTTTTCTTTCTTGATCATAAAAGCCAAGCATTTTCGTATTTCCAAATTTTAAGAAAAGAGTTGAAAAAGAAAAAGATGTTTCGATTTTGAGAATAAGAAGTGATAGAGGAGGTGAATTCATTAACCAACCCTTTACCACTTTTTGTGATGAACATGGAATAAAGCATGAACTTTCTTGTCCTAGAACTCCACAACAAAATGGAGTAGTTGAACGGAAAAATAGAACATTACAAGAGATGGCTAGGACAATGCTAAGTGAATATGGTCTACCACATTATTTGTGGGCCGAGGCCGTAAATACATCATGCTACATATCTAATCGTGTTTTCTTGTGTAAAAATACAACTAAAACTTCTTTGAAATGTATTTTTCTAGAAAACCTAATGTTTCCTATTTTAAAGTTTTTGGTTGCAAATGCTTTGTTTTAAACACAAAAGATTTTTTAGGAAAATTTGATCCTAAATCTTATGAGGCTATTTTTGTAGGTTACTCAAACACTAGTAAAGCTTATAGAGTTTTCATTAGATCATCTTTGACTATTGAAGAGTCTATTCATGTTAAGTTTGAGGAATCTAACAAGTTTGTTAAGAATGTTGTAGAAATAGATGCTTTGCATGAAGGCTTGGAGAAAGTCACCTTGGAGGATGCTTCTACCATGGGAGACAAGCCAAAGGATGATGATGGAAGTGAAGCCAAAGTGGAAGAGGCCCAAGGAAATGAACATCAAACAAATGAGGTGGAGCCTACTCAACCACTACCTAAGGATTGGAGATTCAATCCTCATCATCCCAAGGACCTCGTCATAGGTGAAGTATCAAAAGGGGTAACTACTCGCTCTAAAATTCAAGATTATTGTGGCCACTTTGCATTTATTTCACACATAGAACCCAAAATGTGCTCGAAGCCGAGGCCGATTCATATTGGTTGCTAGCCATGCAAGAGGAGCTCAATCAATTTGAGCGCAACCAAGTTTGGCACCTTGTTCCTAGGCCCCACGATAGACCAACAATTGGTACTAAGTGGATCTTTAAGAATAAGTTGGATGAATCGGGTAATGTAGTTAGAAACAAGGCTAGGTTAGTTGCCCAAGGTTACACTCAAATCGAAGGGATCGATTTTGAAGAAACCTTTGCACCCGTAGCACGGCTTGAAGCCATACGGATGACATTAGCATTTGCCTCATATAAAGATTTCAAATTATTTCAAATGGATGTTAAAAGTGCTTTTCTAAATGGATTTATTGAAGAGGAGGTGTATGTTGAACAACCCCCGGGTTTGTTGATCCTACACATCCGGATTTTGTTTTTAAATTAGATAAAGCTCTTTATGGTTTAAAACAAGCCCCTAGGGCTTGGTATGAAAGACTTTCTTCATTTTTGATTTCAAATGGTTTTAAGAAAGGTAAAATTGATACAACCTTGTTTACAAAACATATAGAAAATGAAATTCTTATTGTGCAAATTTATGTAGATGATATTATTTTTGGTTCTACTAATGAATCTCTTTGCAAAGCTTTTGAGTCATGCATGAAGGATGAATTTGAAATGTCTATGATGGGGGAGCTCAACTATTTCCTTGGACTCCAAATCAAGCAAAGGAAGGATGGGATCTTCATCAATCAAGCCAAGTACACAAAGGAACTAATCAAAAGGTTTGGGCTTGAAGGATCAAGAGTAAGCAAAACTCCCATGGCAACAACTACAAAGCTTGACAAGGATGAACAAGGTAAAAGTGTAGACATTAAATTATACCGTAGCATGATTGGTAGCTTGCTTTATTTGACGGCTAGTAGGCTGGATATTATGTTTTCCGTTTGTCTTTGTGCACGTTTTCAATCTTGTCCTAAAGAATCTCACATAATAGCGGTTAAACGCATAATTAGATACCTTAAGGGCACTATTGAAATGGGTTTATGGTATCCTAAAACCGGATTATTTGAAATGAAGAGTTTTTCGGATGCCGACTATGCGGGTTGTAGGGTAGATAGGAAGAGCACAAGTGGAACATGTCAATTCTTAGGTAATTGTCTTGTATCTTGGTCTTCCAAAAAGCAAAATTCGGTAGCCCTATCAACCGCCGAGGCGGAATATGTTGCGGCCGGAGCTTGTTGTGCACAAGTTCTTTGGATGAAACATACTCTCCTTGACTATGATTTATACTTTGATCATGTTAAAATATTTTGTGATAATACTAGTACTATTCACATGACAAAGAATGCAAATCAACATAGTAAAACCAAACACATTGACATTAGGTATCACTTTCTTAGAGATCATTATGAGAAAGGTGATATTGTTATTGAATATGTTTCTACCGATTTTCAACTTGCCGATATTTTTACTAAACCTTTAGATTATGCTAGATTTTCGTTTATTTGTGGTGAGTTGAATGTTTGTATTATAGATTCTTAAAATTAAAATTTTGTTTTTTAACCCTTTTTGATGTATGACAAAAAGGGGAGAATAAGTTTGTTAGTTTGTTGAGATATTTGGAAAATAAGTGTTTAAGTTTATTTGAGTTTCATTTCATGAATAAAAAGAAAGTTTGTGTTTCTTTGAGTTTTTGACAAAAACTATTGTGTTTTGCTTTATGTATGCTTACATAGCTTTTCATATTCATGATAAATACATAGCATTGTTTGAGGGGGAGCTTTCCAAGCTTTTCCTCCTTTATTTGTTTCAATAACCTATATGTTTTGTCATCATCAAAAAGGGGGAGATTGTTGGCCCAAGGTTACAATCACCCTTGTTTAGTGTATTTTGATGATTACAAAACATATTAGTTATTTGTACTAATAACAATTGTTATTTAAGTGTGTTTCAGGTTTATTATCATACTAGAAGTACTCTCACTCAAATACAAGGCTTTTGGACTCAAGACAATTCAATTTGGGCTCAAGTTGCAATATTGAAGATCAAGTGAAGATAGCCCACCTTGAAGAATAGCTTTGAAGTCCTTTAGAAGTTTGTAAGTTTAGAATGTTAAAGTTTGAATATAGGAAATTTGGCTCTAGGATTTGCACACACACTTGTTTCATGTATTTCCTATGTTTTGAAAATAGTTTTTGAAAATAGGTTATTTCTAAGTTTTATGCCTTAGTTTATATATACATGTACCAAAGCTTTATATCCTGAAAAACTTGTTTAAAACATGTGTATAAACTATTTTCTGCATAATACTTAGCTATATGTATTTTTAAAATATTTATCAAAATTTTTCTAACTCAAAACAGCCCAGTTTTTCAGTGTCAGGCAACATCGGTCGACCGGCCCGGTCGACCGGCGCTGTGTCTGGACATGCACTGTTTGTGCATGTCCGTCGGTCGACTGGACCGGTCGACCGACGGAGAGCATTCTGCTCTCGGGAATTTTTCGGTCGACCGGATCGGTCGACCGGAAGAAGGAAACTGTGTTTCCTCCTTTTGGGTCGGTCGACCGAACCGGTCGACCGGGAGCCAACGGCTACTTCCAGCTGGCCTGGCGGTCGACCGGACCGGTCGACCGCCAAGCCTGCAACTTAGCAACGGCTCTTTCCTCTTTGGGATTTTCTGAAAATCTGTTTTCTTTTTCTGTTTTAACAGACTTTTGGAGAGTTGTTGGGGTGCTTTTGCAGGTTGAATTAGGTGAAAAGAAAATATTTTTAACTTATTTTCAACCTATAAATAGAGGAGAAGTCTCTCCTTCATATGACTTAGAAAAATTCTCAAGTTTTGTTGTTTTCAAAAGAGAAAAGAAAAAATTGTTTGAAGCTTTCAATTCCTACTCTTTCAAGATTGTTTTTCAGTTGTGTTTGATTCTCTATATCACTCTACAACTGAAGTTTTCTCACCACACTTCATAGAGCCAAAAATCCTATACTCATTCTATAGTGAAGTTGTAATTGAAGTGAGAGTGTTTGTAAAAGAGTTTGAGAAATAGTGTAGTGATCTTGTGGTTGATCACTTTGTTCTTGTATTCCTTTCCTTGTGGAGCAACCTCTTCGGTAGAGGTCCTTTGTACTTGGTGGAGCTCGGTGCTCGGTCTTCGGTAGACCAATTGTAAAGGCATCCTCGGTGGATAGTGGAAACCCTTCACGGAGGTGAAGGCGGGGACTAGAGCAAGTGTGCTCGAACCTCGAAACAAATCATCTTGTTTGCGATTGCCTTTGCGTTATTCTTGCTTTACATTTCTCTTGCTTTATATTGTCTTGAATTATTTGCTTGAGAACTAACCCTCTACTTGTGCAATCTTGTCTTGTTTACTTTACTTGCTATACTTGTTGTGTTACATTGTGTGCACTTCATTTCTCATCATCATACTTGGCATTGATCGATCACACCTCAATACAACACGTTGCATTGCGCACCTCTAACCCATATCTAGGGGAATTGGGAGGAAGGAGTTCAGAACCTCGCAAGGGGTATTCGGCTCTTAGTCGTGTTTTGAGAGATCGTTGCATCACTCATTTAATTAAAAGTTTAAAAAGATCATTAGATTAGCATTCACATCTATTCACCCCCCCCCTCTAGGTGTTTTTCATATTGAGCCTATAAATAACCCACTAATAGGCTAGGCCCAGGGTCTAGAAGAGATTCAAATCCAAGAGGCTTTTTGAAGAGCATAAGCTTTTTTGGTGGCTTCAAAGTTTAAGCCAACAAGAGCTCTACTCTCTCACTTTCAAGAATTAAGAGAATCACTTCTCTAATCCTATAAGGATCAATTCAGGGTACTATTACCCTAAGATCTTCCTCCCTCTCAATGAATCTCCAGAACTAGGGGAGAAGAAATTCTAAAGCAATAGCATTCTCTATTGCTGAGAATCACATGTCGCAATGCGATGATCAGACCATCGGGTCTATTGCTGAAACATTGGTCATTCACTTTGACCAAGAGAGGTTTGAACAACTTCTCTCTGGGGGTAGCAAAAGTCCCCTACATGTGCGCAAGCACAGGGAGGTCCGCGTAGTCAGAGCCCCTCTGACTAACTCTAGGAAGCAAGTCTCTGTTAGGACAAATAAGACTCTCTGCAAGCCTATTACAGCCTCAGGCGAGTCTAGCACAGTCTCTATACGAGTCTAGCATAGTCTCAGCAGAGACTAACATAGCCCCGCACCAGCATATTAACATTGTGCGTGAAGCTATAAAGGTTCCTTGAACCTAAAATAGCCTCTGCTAAGGCTATGTGGATTGCAAAAGCTGTTGTCCCATGGGAGGCTAGAGATAGATTTCTTGATTCAACTTTCTGCGAAGCTAATATAGTCTATGACTGCAAGACTATTTTAGCTCTTTATAGAGCTAAGCCACGCCTGTCATGCGAGGCTAGGGCTAAAGCATTTTGTTCTAACAACGAGGCTACTGCAGCCCCGCTTACATAATCAGCGCTATTGGGCAGTGCTAGGCTCGCCGCTAGTGACAAAACTAGCACTAAGTGCTAAAGACCTTAGCCGCGAAGTTAAAAATGAAACACCACTGAGTGCTAACAGCGAGGCTATTTTAGCCTCGCTCACAAGAAGAACTCTGCGCAACAGAGCTAAGCTCACCTTCAAAGGCAGAGTTAAAACAATAGCTTCATTTTTCGAAGCTACTCTTTTATGCGAAACTATCCTAACTTCGCCTATCACAAAAACGAAAGCTTTGAGGGTTAAGCTCAGGGTTTCTCAACCCAATCGGGCTAACATTCAGTTTTCCTGAGTCTCCGTGTTGGATCAGTTTGATCCAGGTAACACAGACTTGCGAGATTATCTGAGCAACAGTGGAAACTCCGCTTCGAAGAGCCAATTCACTTCTCGCCATCCCAGTGCGGACAAATGGGGTGTCAACCCGCTACGATACATTCTGTCCACTATTGTTTGGGACCAATCCCCACAACTTCTCCTCCAAGCCAGCAATCGGTGTTCAACCAGCTGTCAGTTCAAACTTCTGAGAAACCTAAGTCTCAAAAGAAAAAGACAGTGAAGGTGCCTCACCTCGCAGCTGCATTTGTCAATATGATAAGCAGAGAAAGGATCTATTACGATCTTAAAGAAGGAAATAGGGGGTTTGCACTCCCTCATTCAGTTCTTCAGGGCCCGACTATAGCCCCGACTTAGGTCAGGTTCTGGTCGAACAAAAGGATGCCTTCCAAGGTACGGTACCTTATAATTATGGACAACCTTATTTCTCAGAAGCTATATTTCCAGAACTATTGAGACACCAATTTCAATGGTCCGATGATGAAGAAGAAGCCAGCGGCTACGCTTCCTCTGCCACCATTAGCTCTATGTAGGCAAGGTTTTGTATCAGCCAACATGGCTGATAAAAATAATGATGATGATCTTCGTCATCGCATGGAGGCACAGGAGCAGACTTCCAAGGCCCACAAGAAGCCTTGGACAACATCTCTTAAATATTAATTCAGCTCCTAACAGACTGGAAGAATGATAACACAACCGGTACTAATCACAAAACTGAGGAGCACAACAATAATGAACCTCCCAAGACTGGTCATTCAAAGGAGGGCTCTTCATTCGATGCCAAAGCGATCAAAGGCATCCAAGCTCAGATCGCATCCCTGGCCCAAGGGATAAACTGAAAAAAGTAGGGGCAGTCCGTCCTTACCCCTTGTAATGGGATTCAGTCTCATATCCGTCAAAGTTCAAGCCACCAATGTTGCACTCGTATGATGGCAAGAGCTCGCCAAATCAGCACATTTACTACTTCCGATCGCAAACCTGTAATGGAGTAGGTAATGATGCTATCATGACCAGACTGTTCAGAGTTGCCAAATCAACACATTTACTACTTCCGATCGCCATCAAAGCCCACACTTGGAAGGAGCTTATTGAACAAGCTGAGATAGCTGAAAAATCAGCTAAAAAGTTTGAGACCCCCAAAAGCAGGTGGGGAATCAACAACAAAAGTTATGACACGGCTGAATCTTTTGATACATCAGCATTGAAAGTATATGGAGGAACTCGATCAAAGAAGGGTAATTCTAAAAGAACTTTCGAGTATCAAAGACAATACCCATTCAAAGATGAGCATGTGGTGACAATTTTTCACTTGCTCAATAAAGACAACAGGCTCAAGTTGCCAGAAGTTAGACACCCAGATAAAGTGGGACAAATGTATGATCCCAACTATTGTCTTTTCTGTTGGCCCAAAGGCCCATCGCTCTAGTTTTGATGATGATTAACTCATGTAGTTATAGTACTAATGATCTTGTGTTTAATTAGTCTCAAATATTTAATCAAGATCTTTGTAGGTGTTTAGCTTCAACAAAGGATTCGAAGTCAAGTTTTGAAGCTAGCACATGTTGATTTAAGAACTCGCACATCAAGATTGCATCAAGTACTCAGAGGAGTCTAGCTCATTGGATCAAGATTTGGACCAAGTCAAGAAGAAGAAGAAGATTTTCAAGAGAAGATTTTCAAGAAGACTTGTGTCGCGTTTTGTAAGTGTTAAGATTTATTTTTAGATAAAATGTAAGGATAGATTAGTTGGTGGAATGCTCAAGTTCATATACACACACAAAATTTATATATGTTTTAGAAAATACCGTTTTAGTTTTTAAGCTTCAAAGTATACATGTGTTTTTATCAGAACTATTTTAGAGCTTATTGTCAAAAACATAGATATTTCATCTCATGTGTAGTGGATCATATCCATACACACTAAGCATTAAAGTATTTAGAATATCTTATTTTTGTATTTGGAGAAGTTTTAGAAAAATCGATTTTGAAAAATACAGATTTTTGTTTAGCCAAAATTTTTATATCACAAAAATGGTTCAAATTAATTGTAATATGTATTGATTTTTAATCAAACATGTTTGTATATCAAAGTATGTTAATGAACCTATTTTTGTAGAATTTATGAGAATTTATGGGGATTTTATTAGAGTTAAAAAGATCAATTTTTAATCCCAAATTTTCAGCCAAACTACACTGGCGGTCGACCGATGTGCACAGACGTGCATAACCATTTGGCTGGTGGACCGGTCGACCGATCCGGTCGACTGCCAGAGAGCTTTGCTCTCTAGATATGGCCCCGGTTGACCGGTGGTCGACCGATAGGTCAATGCTCAATTTCGGTCGACCGTCCGGTCGACCGCTTTGTAAATCACCTAGAGGGGGGTGAATAGGTGATAATGCTAATCTAGAAACTAACAAATTTACAAAAATACTTAATACAACCAACGAGTGTAGCCGAATTCCCCGTGAAGGGCTCTGGACTAACTCCTCTTGATTCCCCTAGATAAGGGTTGAGGTGCTATATGAAGCTCTCGTGGTTAAGTACAAGTGAGGCACACAACAACCAAGCATATAAGAATTAGCAATATGAATCAATGCAAGGCACAACACAAGCATATGAATGATATGGAAATATGAATAATGCACAACACAATAATAAAGAGAGAGAGTTGAGAGTCAATGGATCAAACGCAAAGACAAAGATGTGTTTCGAGGTTCGAGCCCCTAGCTCTACGTCCCCGCCTTCACCGAGAAGGATTTCCAATCCACTAAGGAGTACCGAACTCCTCTCTCAACCTTACAATGCCACCGAGGCAATACAACCACAATCCACCTCTACCGAAGAGGGATAAGGCCCATAGCCACAACAGTCAAACTCCACCTCTCACTAAAGGGAGCAAACCAAACAATCTCAACCTCTACCAAAGACGGAGCAAACACCACTTCAATCAACCTCTACCAAAGAGGGATACAACAAATACAAGGAGGGTACAACACTTGGAGGTTTCCACAACCTCAAACAATTTTTTTTTCCCACAAACAAATGATCCTAATAGAATAGGATAGAAGATAGCTCAAGTGTGGAAAAAACTAGGTATTTGGAAAACAAAAACTCAAAGAAATAATCTTGGGAAAACTCTTGAAGATAATGGAAATGAAGAACAAACACAGATCTCCCAAAATACTCTTTTCTTTAATTTTTCCAAAAACCTAAAGACAAACAAGATGAATCCTTTTTAGCACAAAAACACTTTTAAAAACTTGTTTAAAACACTTGTATATAAGAGAAATTTTGGCTCTTAAAATCTTAGAGAAAACCACAATCAAATGGGGTATATATAGCCCCAAAACCAAACTAGCCGTTAGGCTGAATTTTTCAGCCAGCACGGCTGGCGGTTGACCGCCCGATCGACCGCCAACGGTCATAAATATGATCGTTGGGAGTCAGTGGTCGACCGGCCGGTCGACCGAAAATTTCCAGAGAGCAAAGCTCTCTGGCCGGTCGACCCTAACGGTCGACCGCCCAAGTGTCTGGCCAAACGTGCACAAGTCTGTGCACGTCGGTCGACCGACCGGTCGACCGGCTCTGGAACACGGTCGACCATCTCGGTCGACCGCCAGGGCCTGGTAGCCAAAATTCTGGGACAGAAAAACATGTTGAAAATATTTCTAAAAATTCTTATAAATCTTTTAAAAATCCCCAAAAATAGTTTTAACATTTTGCATGGATATACAAACTTGTGATAAATATTTCAAGACAAATATCAAACATTTTGAATCATTTTTGTGTCTTGCAAATATTATCAAAAACCAAAAACTGTATTTTACCAAACTTGAATTTTTCAATAGGGAATCTGATTTTTCTTAAAATCATGAATAGACATTTCAAAATAAGTTTGTCTAGGAAGTTAAGCATGCATGTATATAGAATGAATCTACTATGCATAAACCAATTAAACTTGTTTTGATCTACTATTCATGAAAACAAATATCGGTTAAACCAAAACCGAAAAACCAATATCCAAACATAAAACGTGTGTATATTGTGAACTTGAGCATATCAACTATTCTAAGCTTTACAAATGGATCTAAACACACTAAATTAAACTAGGATACCTAAGTCATCTTGACGATCTTCATCTTCAAGTCGACTCGATCCAAACTGTGATCCACGAGCTAGACTCCAACGAGTGCTATGTATCATCTTGATGCTCGGGCTCTGGAATCACCATGTGAAGCTTCCAAAACTCCTCTTTTTGAAGCAATCACCAACTAATATCTTGCTAAATGATCTGAAACTAAAATCACAAGATTATTAGTAAACATAACTACATGAGTTAATCATCATCAAAACTAGAGTGGAAGGCCTCTGGGCCAACAATCTCCCCCTTTTTGATGATGACAAAACTCATGGAGTTATATACGCATGGATTAAAGTTAAGCTTCAAAGAAGCTCCCCATTAACTCATGCATAGCATTAAACAATAAATATATGCAATAAATACTAAACATGAATATGCATCAATCATGCATAAAACAAATAAATCTTCAAAAACATGCTCTTGATACCATAAACATAAACACAAACAATACTATCAATTTTTTTTAAATAAACAAAACATGCATACAAAACATGCATATATAGAGAAGAATTTGAGTTTATATCATATATAGAGAAGTATCTGAGTTTATATGCATGTTAAACTCTCAAATAATTCTCCCCCTTTTTGTCAATCATCAATAAAGGGGTCAAAGTAAAAACAAATCAATAAATTCTTCTCCCCTTTTGTTTGAAAAAAGGAATCAACAAAACGGTTAAAAAAATAAAACAATGTTCTCCCCTGTTTGTCTAAAACACAAATGATGTAAATAAGGGGTGACAATCAATTAAGATATCATTTAAAATATGTCAAGGTAGCATCTTGCTACCAATTGAAAGTGAACATAAAAAAACATTGATACCAATTTTTGAGAAAAACACATAAAAATCTTGATACCATTGAAATTATTCAAATAAACATCTTGATACCAATTGTAAGTATTTGTCATTAAGAACATATGATACCAAATAATAATATATATGTGAGTATACAAAAATGTCAATATTGATACCAATTGAAAGAATCCAATGATACCAATTGAAATAACAATAATATCAAGTGTATACCTCATATCCTATCCTCCCAATCATGTTCAAGTTTAAAATGATTTTCACTATAAAGCATACATGAGCATCCAACCACCCTTGGAGGTAGGGGTTTTCAAAATAGATTTGAAAAATAGTGTATGTTTGAAAAACTTCTACCATATTGAAGAATACGAACTAGTTAAAAGAAAAATTTGTAAATTAGTACGAAATCCTTCAAGTAAGGAATAAAACAAAATATTTTTCATGAAACTATGTAAATCACATGATCACTACTAACACTCAAAGTCCATAAAGCCCATACATACTCATGAAAAAGATAATCATGAGAAACTTTTAAATGAAGTGAGTGTACAAGTGTTATGTGACACAAATAATCATGAAAATAGACATTCAAGCTCGATATTCCTTAAAAACACGAAAATCATCAAAACTATTTAATCTTCAAGGCATATGTATGTCTTATACAAACTAAAGCATACATACATATCTAAAACATAACAGTCCACAAAAGTATATGCATGAAGATACGTGGCTCAAGGATGTATATGCATAATCAATAGTTTGAACAAGATAGACATATACATGAAGTTAAACATAGAAACATGAAAAATATGGATAAAATAGGAATACATGTTAAATGCATGAATCATCAAAACTAGACTATACTAGCACATCTAATGGGTACAAATAAGAATTCAAGCACAAACATATATAGATTTATTTGTGGCCCACTATATGTACAATTATAAATCCTAGTCTTAATGAAAACTACATTTAAACGTAAATTCAAAACATGAAGCATAAAACAAGATGTAAATCAATATGATAAACATAAACATGATTATTATGTAAATCCACATGTTATTAGAGATATGATAAACATGATAGCTAAACAAAGGTGAGAACACTAAAATAATGATCCATATTAAACATGGGTGTCTCAAAAGGCTATACATGCATGTCAAGGATCTAATAATCATGGTATTTTCATAATAATCGATAAACAACAAAACATACTGTAATACCCCGTTCCCGGAATACGTACTTAGTTGCGTATTCAGATTTTTCGATCGTATTTTTCGATTTACCTTCAGTATTGATTCTGTATTATGAATTCCTTATATGATTGTTTTATCTTGGATTTGGATTCGTGGACTCGGAGTCAGTCCCAGTCCGAACCAGGAACCCGATTATAGTATATTACTCGATTTGGATATTCCGGTACTTAGATTTGACCGATTTTAGTTTTAAATATTATTTTCTAATATATTAGATTTTCTATGATTTTCTAGATTTTTCCGGAATTAAAATGAATTTCTTCAAAACCGGTGTCGGCCAGTGTCGCTGACCGCTTCCCGGATTTTTAATTCACAAACCACTTGGAATTTCTCGAAGAGTCTTTAGACGATTCTTCTTAGAGTAATATTTCCTACCTAAATCCTTTTTCTAAAGATTTTACGAATTTATGGATATTCCACCGGAGTCGGTAGATAACCGATTCCAGTATTTTTATTTCACAAACAGCTAGGAATTTCTAGATGGTTCTTTAGACTTTAATTCTTAGAATCACATTTCTTATTTAAATACTTTTTCTGAGGATTTTATGATTTTATGAAAATTCTTTCGGAGTCGGTAGGTAACTGATTCCGGGATTTTTAATATTAAAACTGTACAGTATTTCTTAAAACGGATTTCACTATGATACTTAGTATTATATTATGGAATTTTGATATTTATTTCTGGTCGTTCCGAGATACTTGATTTCGGGACGTATCCGGTATTTTCCCGAAAGATTTCCGCATCCGCGACTCAATCCCGGGAATCCGCCACTTTCATTATTTTTATTTTGCCTTCCAAGAGAATTTCTTCTCTTTTCAATTTCTTTTCCATTTTTCCTTTTCCTTTATTCTTTTCTTCCTCCCTAAGTTTCCTCCAACTTCCACACACTTCCTTTAATCCTCCACCACATAAACCTCCACCTCACCATCTCCATGGCAAGCTTTGGTTGGCCAAGGAGAACACCTCATCCCCCACTTGGCAAGCCCCTATTGGCCAAGAGACACCTCATCCTCCACTTTGCACAAAACCCCCTCTCTTTTATTTATTTGCAACTCCTTCACAAAATCCAAAAACCTATAAATACCCTTCCTTCTCCATTTCATTTCTTTTTTCTCTCTTCATCACTTCACCAAAGCAAAGGCCTTCACCATCACCTAACTCCTCTTCATCTTCACCACAACCACCACCACAACCCCTCCTTTGGATTTGGACCGTAGCTTCCTTCGTCGATTGTATCGCCGTGGATCATTTCCGACCACGATCTCTTCAAGCTTCGCATAACCGATCTACGTGAGTAATTTCAATCACCAAGACTTGGTTATTTCTTAGCATGCTTAAGTTCACATATCATGTTCAATTATGCCATCAAAATCATATTTTAGATCACCAAACACAACCACACAAAAATCTGTTTTTAGACTAAACAGCAGCAGTTTTCAGTAGTCCGGTCGACCGACAGTCGACCGGCAGTCGACCGACGTGCACAGCGTGCACGTTGGAATTAGTCCGGTCGACCGGCAGTCGACCGGAAGTCGACCGACCAAACCTGGAGCTCACGGCCTTGTATCGGTCGACCGGCAGTCGACCGATCACTCGACCGACCTGTATTTTCGGTCGACCGGCAGTCGACCGACAGGCGACCGTCCTGGCACTATTAGTGTACCGGTCGACCGGCCATTGACCCCAGTCGACCGTTAGTCTGTTTTAGGCCAAAATCTGTTTTCCTGTGGAAAAGTCCTAATTCTTTAGAACCCTGTATTAGTCGACTTAGGGTATCTGTTAGTTGACTTAGGGCCACTATTAGTCGACTACCCCATTTCTCCTAGTCGACCAACTTCTTTATTAGTCGACCACCTATTCCACCTAGACGACTAACCTTGCCTATCTGTTATAATTGATTCCCTTCTTGAAACTGAACCCTACCCTCTAGACTTACATCACATATAGGTATCACTTGACTTGTCACTTGACAAACATCGTCTTCCATTCTTTCTCTCTCATCTTCACTCTACATATTTATATCACAGGTTATGGCGCATCCCGAACTTCAGTGGATTACGGATATTTCGGTATATTGGTGACTCAGGCGAGTGTTCTCACTCGCTACCCTCTTGCTTCTCATTCCATTGATTATGATAGTATTCTCGCTCTAGTCTTCATGTATTGTATTTCATGCTTTATATCTTTTATTGCTTTATGCTATGCGTGGCCGACCCTTCGTGGTCGTTGGACTTGTTGGACTTTGGGTCACTACTTTTATGTACCACTTGCCATTACTTGAGACCTGTTAGTTACATGCTTCCTTTTAACACATGTATATCACCTGACCATCTAGTGTGTTATTACCTGACCACCTGCCATGCTACTATTTGGCAAGACCCTATTGATATGACCTGACTTACCCAGACTATTATCCATCTCTTGTTATGTTTGGTTGTTTACTAAATATCATCACCCTGTCATGCTATCACTTGACACCCAGCATGATGTACTTGACTTGTGATTATCACCTTTACGGGAACTTTACTTTATTATCCTGTATCATGATCAGTGACTTGTTTTCCTGCTTTACATGCAGTGACTTGACTATATGTATTTGTGTACTCCTGATTCCTGATCATGTCCATTTCCTGTTTTTCCCGTAAAGCGATAATTAAACTATTGAATCTTAAAATGGACCAACTTGTATTGGGTCGGGGGAAATATGCGGATATCGATATGTGTTCGTGTTTACAGTGGCTTTAGGTTGTGCACTATATTTCCGGTCTGACCTGTGGTACTCCAGGGGACCGAGGGGAGAGCTGGCTCCCTTATTCCTGGCTTCATTATTATAGGGCATACATAAGTCCCTCCTGTTAGGCCTTGCGGCTGGTTCCGTCACCATGCAACGGAACACCCTGTGACCGTGGTCTCGGGCATGCACGGGACCCACTGTAAACATAGTTCGTTGATACCCCCGCTGTTTCCAACAACAACCTCGACTTGCTTATATATGGATGTATGTGAGTTGGCCGTACACCGAGCCACATACCTAGATATATGGGTTAGACGAGTAATAATAAAGTGTCATAATAACCGGCTCTTTAAGTTGTAAGTAGAGGTATGTGGAATGGGACGCATACCAAAGCCTGCATCTTAAATAGCTATGAATTTGTGCTGTGCCTTACCGTATTTGCTTTTCCCGGACTTTATATCGGATTTCATGTTTTATGAGTATTATGATATGACTACCTTGTAGCTCGTCCTTGGTTTTATTCTGATTTCCTGTTTTATGATTATCATGCCATATCTATTCTTATTCTTACCTGCTCTATCCTATCTGCCTCCTGAGTATTCCCACTTGATATATGCATTATTGTGCTCACCCTGCTTCACCACTTGGTTTTGCTTCTACACTCGCCTGGGGAGTATTATTTGACTCCCCTGGATTCTCACGTCCAGGTCTTGGAGCTAGGAGCGTGTGTTCAGAGTAACGCAGCAGTAGCGTGGATCTCCAGCCGACCGTCCTGAGCCACATCCTTCCAGGCCCCCTGTGAGTCTCTCGAGTTTTCCTTTTTAAACTCGTGAGTACCTTTATGCTGTTTTACTCTTGTACATCTGCTTGTATTCCCGCATTTGCGCATATTAGTGATATGATATTCATGTAATATTAGATCACTACTGGTGATAATTCTGTAATTGTATATATGTGTTGGAATGTATAATGCACCATTTGCTTCCGTACTCTGATTCTTGTCTGTACTGATGCTTAGCGTATATACGGGAAGGTAGTTCTGACCTACGTATATACGTTGCAGTGACGTCCCCGTATCCGTGGGATCGGGGCGTTACAGGTTGGTATCAGAGCTTAGGCTCTAACCTCCTCAGTACGTCCAGAAGGCAAATCAATGGTAAAGAGATTTGCAACTGGAATACATGAGTCTTGGTTATACATTCCAACTGCAAGTGCAGAGTTATCTATTTCTTGACTATCTTTCCTTTGATTTCAAATCCCTCCTTGACTATCTTTCCTTTGATTCCAAATTCCTCCTATCCTTTCCCTGTTTTGGTTTTATGAAGCCTTATACTATCTTAAGATATGACTAGACTAGAGAGTAGTGGCTGGTTCAGAATGAGGCTATTATGTGATCTCTTCGGCCAATTCTATGAAGCTTGGTATTCTCCAGATCGATCTTGATCTGGCTATCTTTCAGAGGTCAGCAGTCAGATTCTTAATTATCGGTCTTCTTTATTATGCTCAGGATTTTCGGGGTTTTCTTTATTACACAGCCACGACATCATCAGTATTCATTTATTTCACAGCCACGACATCATCAGTATTATTCAGCATTATTCTAAAGATTTATTACACAGCCACGACATCATCAGCCGGAAATGCAGAGTATGATTATTATTCAGTTGACTTGAGAGCCCTACCTATAGTGCTTCATATCTTAATTAGTATAAATTCCTCCCTTGTCCCCTTTGTATTCAATTTGCCCCTTAACGAAATTTGCGAGGACGCAATTTTTTGTAAGGTGGTGGATTGTAATACCCCGTTCCCGGAATACGTACTTAGTTGCGTATTCAGATTTTCCGATCGTATTTTTCGATTTACCTTCAGTATTGATTCTGTATTATGAATTCCTTATATGATTGTTTTATCTTGGATTTGGATTCGTGGACTCGGAGTCAGTCCCAGTCCGAACCAGGAACCCGATTATAGTATATTACTCGATTTGGATATTCCGGTACTTAGATTTGACCGATTTTAGTTTTAAATATTATTTTCTAATATATTAGATTTTCTATGATTTTCTAGATTTTTCCGGAATTAAAATGAATTTCTTCAAAACCGGTGTCGGCCAGTGTCGCTGACCGCTTCCCAGATTTTTAATTCACAAACCACTTGGAATTTCTCGAAGAGTCTTTAGACGATTCTTCTTAGAGTAATATTTCCTACCTAAATCCTTTTTCTAAAGATTTTACGAATTTATGGATATTCCACCGGAGTCGGTAGATAACCGATTCCAGTATTTTTATTTCACAAACAGCTAGGAATTTCTAGATGGTTCTTTAGACTTTAATTCTTAGAATCACATTTCTTATTTAAATACTTTTTCTGAGGATTTTATGATTTTATGAAAATTCCTTCGGAGTCGGTAGGTAACTGATTCCGGGATTTTTAATATTAAAACTGTACAGTATTTCTTAAAACGGATTTCACTATGATACTTAGTATTATATTATGGAATTTTGATATTTATTTCGGGTCGTTCCGAGATACTTGATTTCGGGACGTATCCGTATTTTCCCGAAAGATTTCCGCATCCGCGACTCAATCCCGGGAATCCGCCACTTTCATTATTTTTATTTTGCCTTCCAAGAGAATTTCTTCTCTTTTCAATTTCTTTTCCATTTTTCCTTTTCCTTTATTCTTTTCTTCCTCCCTAAGTTTCCTCCAACTTCCACACACTTCCTTTAATCCTCCACCACATAACCTCCACCTCACCATCTCCATGGCAAGCTTTGGTTGGCCAAGGAGAACACCTCATCCCCCACTTGGCAAGCCCCTATTGGCCAAGAGACACCTCATCCTCCACTTTGCACAAAACCCCCTCTCTTTTATTTATTTGCAACTCCTTCACAAAATCCAAAAACCTATAAATACCCTTCCTTCTCCATTTCATTTCTTTTTCTCTCTTCATCACTTCACCAAAGCAAAGGCCTTCACCATCACCTAACTCCTCTTCATCTTCACCACAACCACCACCACAACCCCTCCTTTGGATTTGGACCGTAGCTTCCTTCGTCGATTGTATCGCCGTGGATCATTTCCGACCACGATCTCTTCAAGCTTCGCATAACCGATCTACGTGAGTAATTTCAATCACCAAGACTTGGTTATTCTTAGCATGCTTAAGTTCACATATCATGTTCAATTATGCCATCAAAATCATATTTTAGATCACCAAACACAACCACACAAAAATCTGTTTTTAGACTAAACACAGCAGTTTTCAGTAGTCCGGTCGACCGACAGTCGACCGGCAGTCGATCGACGTGCACAGCGTGCACGTTGGAATTAGTCCGGTCGACCGGCAGTCGACCGGAAGTCGACCGACCAAACCTGGAGCTCACGGCCTTGTATCGGTCGACCGGCAGTCGACCGATCACTCGACCGACCTGTATTTTCGGTCGACCGGCAGTCGACCGACAGGCGACCGTCCTGGCACTGTTAGTGTACCGGTCGACCGGCCATTGACCCCAGTCGACCGTTAGTCTGTTTTAGGCCAAAATCTGTTTTCCTGTGGAAAAGTCCTAATTCTTTAGAACCCTGTATTAGTCGACTTAGGTATCTGTTAGTTGACTTAGGGCCACTATTAGTCGACTACCCCATTTCTCCTAGTCGACCAACTTCTTTATTAGTCGACCACCTATTCCACCTAGACGACTAACCTTGCCTATCTGTTATAATTGATTCCCTTCTTGAAACTGAACCCTACCCTCTAGACTTACATCACATATAGGTATCACTTGACTTGTCACTTGACAAACATCGTCTTCCATTCTTTCTCTCTCATCTTCACTCTACATATTTATATCACAGGTTATGGCGCATCCCGAACTTCAGTGGATTACGGATATTTCGGTATATTGGTGACTCAGGCGAGTGTTCTCACTCGCTACCCTCTTGCTTCTCATTCCATTGATTATGATAGTATTCTCGCTCTAGTCTTCATGTATTGTATTTCATGCTTTATATCTTTTATTGCTTTATGCTATGCGTGGCCGACCCTTCGTGGTCGTTGGACTTGTTGGACTTTGGGTCACTACTTTTATGTTACCACTTGCCATTACTTGTGTAATACCCCTCTCCCGGAATACGTACTTAGTTACGTATTCAGTCTTTCGATCGTATTTTCCGATTTACCTTCCGTATTTGACCGATTTTAATTTCAAATATTATTTTCCAATATTTAAGATTTTATGAGATTTTCTGGAATTTTCTGGAATTAAAATGAATTTCTTCAAAACGTGTCGGCCAGTGCCGCTGACCGATTCCCGAATTTTTATCTCCCAAACTGTTAGGAATTTTTAGAAAGTCCCTTAGACTTTATTACTTAGAATCATATTTCTTACTTATACACTTTTTCTGAGAATTTTATAAATTTATGAAAATTCTTTCGGAGTCGGTAAATAACTGATTCCGGGATTTTTAACTAAAAATCTATACAGTATTTCTTCAAACAAATTTCACCATGAGTCTTCAAATATTTTTCTTGATTTTTGGTAAAATTTTCAGACCAATCCGAGATACTTGAATTTCGGACATTTTTTTTCAATTATTGCAAAATTCCAATTCCACTTCATTTCCACCTCATTTCCCACTCACCCCCACCTAACACCACTCATTCTCTCTCTCTCCCTTGGCCGGCCAAGTGGCCAAGGAGAGGACACTCACCTCACCCCCTTTTTACACAAAACCCCCTCTCATTTCCTTTAATTCCACCCTCTTTGCAAAATCCCAAATCCTATATAAGACTTTCCCTTTACACTTTAATCCTTTTCTTCCTCATTTCTACACAAGTGGGAGAAGCTCTCACCAAACCCTCTTCTTCCTCAACCTAAACCCTAGCTCCAAGAACACTTCAAGACCTTTCCCTCCAGCCCAAGCAACTGAATTGAAGCTTGGATCGTGGCTCACTTCGTCGCCAAGGATCTCATAGGTGCCTTTGACGACTACCCGCTTCCCGGACTCGTAGAGCTTCGATCTAACGATTCCAAGTGAGTATTTCACTCACCAAGACTTGAATTAGCTCTAGAACACTTGTATCTACACTCCTTGTACACCTAGGTCACAAAAAAAACCATGATTTGGACCATCAAACACACTTCCAGAAAGTCTGTTCTGTCACTGTTTTTCCCACTATTAGTCGACTTACCCTAGGAGCTAGTCGACTAGAGCACTTAGCTGAAACTTAGTTTTTCTGGAAACACAGTATTAGTCGACCTACCCCAATTATCAGTCGACTAATCTTTTCTGGACATAAATCTCAACTCTCTGGAAATCAATATTAGTCGACTCCTGAATCCCCCTAGTCGACTAATCCTCCCTGGACCAGAAATCCAACTTTCTGCATCTACAAACTTAGTCGACTTAAGTATCCATTAGTCGACTAATAGTTCCCTGTTAGTCGACTACCCTTACAACCCTAGTCGACTAACTTTCCCTGAAACAGAATTCCAACTCCCTGTATCCCTGTTTTAGTCGACTAACCCAGACTGTTAGTCGACTAAAAGCCCCTATTAGTCGACTAACCCTTACCCCTAGTCGACTAATTCTGACTGTGTGTCAAAGTTAATTTCTGTTCTGAATTTGATTCTTATGCTTGTTACATGTGTATTATATCTTGCTTGTTCATGCTTCAATACTGGCACTACATGATCTATTACTGAATGAATGTATCTCTTAATGCCTCATGACTTGCTATTGCGTATACTCGTTTCATGACATGTTAAATAGTAATATCACCACTTATCATGCCATCTCTTAAAACTAAGCATGATACACTTGACCTTTACATAAAAAGCACCAACTTACATATGGGTCGGGGGGAAATATGCGGAATATCGATATGTGTTCGTGTTTACAGTGGTTTTAGGTATATTGTACAATTACTGTTCCGGTCTTACCTGTGGTACTCCAGGGGACCGAGGGGAGTGCTTGCTCCCTTTCCTGTTTACTGTCATGACAAGGGCATACATAAGTCCCTCCTGTTTAGCCTTGCGGCAGGTTCCGTCTTCAAGCAACGGAACAATCCTGGGCGTGGTCCCGGGTATGCACGGGACCCACTGTAAACATAGTTCGTCGATACAACCGCCGTTTCCAATAACAACCTTGTTTCACCAGGATATGGATCTATGTGCTCTGGGACGCTGGGTCACATAGCTAGATATCACGGTAAGACAAGTAATAATAATAAGACGTTAATTATAGATTTGTTGCATATGATCTTACCTTATGGAGTTTACATCGCTTGTTATTCATTGCTATTTATTGTAACCTCATTGCCTTTATTCATGATCATTATGTCACTTGACTATCTTTTATTTGTTATTATATGTCTTGACCCTTTGGATTTGCATATTCAGATTCTGAGGCTTGGAACGAAGTGGAGCCTTCCACAGAGGACCGGGCCTATCTTTCTGAGCAGGCTGACCAGCTCTAGTCTCATCGTGCCGACTCTTCCTTTTGGTTCACGGGATCTCCACCCATTTCGTGAGCATTTTTGTATTTTTGGTTGTATAGGATTCTTTTTGGACTTGGGTTGTGATAAAGGACACTTGTAAAGTGATTTTGCTTATCATAACTTGTATAACTTTGTATTTATCTTTTGTAAGTTGGCATATGAATATACCACGCTGTGTGTTGTACTCTGATACTTGTTGTACTTAAGGCTTAGCGTATATACGTGGGGGCACCATCTGACCTACGTATATGCGTTGCAGTGACGTTCCCGTATCATTGGGATCGGGGCGTTACAGGTTGGTATCAGAGCCTAGGCTCTCAAACCTAAAAGTACAACCAAGTGGCAAATTCTAGTGATTTGCTAATGCCAACTACGATGTACAAAGTTATATAGTCCTTCTTGACTTCGTCCTTGATTCATTCCTCGCATCCTAAACTCCTTCCCTTTGTTTCCAATTCCAGATCTTATCCCTTTCGGTATGGAGAGACGTTCGGGTCGCAACAATGTCGGGCAAATACCGAATGGACCCGTAGGAGGAGAGGGTGCTGATATCCTGAGGATCATTCAGACTATGCTGGGAAACCAGTAACAGCAGATGGAGAATCAGCATCAGCAGACTGAGCTCCTCAGGCAGGAGTTGGCAGCCCCGAAGGAGCAGAAGCCGGGGAACATCTCAGACTTCCGACGGCTACAGCCGGCCGTATTCACGGGAGTCGAGAGGCCATTGGAGGCTGAACAGTGGTTAACAGACACCACCGATCTGCTGAACGCCGCCAGGGTGCCTAAGGAGAACCAAGTGGAGGTTGCCAAGATCCAGCTGAAGGACATAGCCAGGACTTGGTGGCTTGCAGAGGAGGCTCGCTTGGAGAAACCTATCTCTTGGGATACTTTCTCCAAGAGCTTCTACAGTCGTTTCTTCCCCGCCACTGCTCAGAAGGACATGGAGGAGCAGTTCATCAGGCTTCAACAGGGGGATAGATCCGTAGATGAGTATGCTGCAGAATTCCTCAGGTTGAGTCGCTTCGCCCCGTACATGATAGCAGATGAGGAGCAGAGGGCAAGCCGGTTCCAACAAGGTCTGCAAATGGACATTCAGATGTTCCTAATGCCCCATCATCTGAAGACCTATGCAGAAGTTCTCACCAGCGCTCGAGAGGTGGAGCGTGGGTTTGAGAAGAAGCAAGGAGATCAGAGGAAGGACCAGGCCATGAAGAGGCCGGTTGTACCGTGGGCAGAGGAGGACCATCCAGAGCAGCGAAGGTCCAGGCCAGGCAACCATTCAGGGCAGTTCCTTACCAGGTGGCTCGACCAGGTCTTATCTGCAATTTCTGCCAGAAGCCAGGACACTCCCAGCAGAATTGCCGGAGGGCAAACGGATGGTGTTTGGTGTGTGGAGCACGAGACCATGCCGTGGAGACCTGTCCGCACAGGAGGATGGGATTTGCTAACCAAACCTTGCCGGTACCTCAGGGGCAGAATGTGCAGAGGGTACTACCAGGGCCAGTTGGGCAGAGACATCAGGGACCAGTGATGAGGAGAGCCCTTCCCCTTCCTCCACCGCATGTTGCTCGCCCAGTGCAGAGAGGAGCCCGGACAGCAGCAGGGCGTGGCAGAGGTCAGGCCTACAACCTGACAGCAGAGGAGGCTGAGGCTTCTGAGGAAGTGATTTCAGGTAACATCAGAGTTCATTCAATACCTGTTCTCGCTCTCTTCGATTCAGGTGCATCCCACTGTTATATCTCCGATCATTTTGTGGCTTTACATTCTATACCTGTTAAGGCTTTAGACCGCAAATGGGAGATAAGTACAGGGAATGGGGTAGTTTTATCTTCTAGAGTTTGTGCTGACTGTCCAGTGGAGCTTTGTGGGAAGATCTTGGCCATAGACATGCTCGTACTAGACACCAAAGGGTACGACGTAATCTTAGGCATGACCTGGCTCAGTCAGTACTATGCAGTGATCGACTGTAGAGGGAGGAGGATCAATTTCAGAATCCCTCATCAGCCGGAGTTCCAGTTTAGTGGAGAGGTGAAGCCTGCTAAGAAGAAGATTCGGATGACCACTTCGGAGGTTCAGAAGGGAGTGCCAGTGTGGGATGAATTTCCAGGAGTCTTTGCTGAGGTCTCAGGGCTTCCACCGGAGAGGATAATTGAGTTCTCCATTGATACAATTCCAGGAGCAGCTCCTATATCCAAGGCTCCGTACAGGATGGCACCAACAGAGTTGGAGATCTTGAAGAAGCAACTACAGGAGTACTCAGACAAGGGGTTGATTCGGCCAAGCACTTCACCATGGGGAGCTCCAGTGCTCTTGGCAAATAAGAAGGATGGTGGTAAGAGGCTTTGTATTGATTATAGGGAGTTGAACAAGGTCACCATCAAGAACAAGTATCCCTTGCCCCGGATTGATGACTTGTTTGATCAGCTTCATGGAGCCCGTGTATTTTCTAAGTTAGATTTGCAGTCGGGTTACCATCAGCTGAGGGTGAAGAAGGAGGATGTTCCGAAGACGGCATTCAGGACCCGATATGGCCACTATGAATTTCTGGTTATGCCTTTCGGAGTCACAAATGCCCCTGCAGTTTTCATGGACTTGATGAATCGAGTGTTCTCCCCTTACCTGGATCAGTTTGTAGTTGTATTTATAGATGACATCCTGATCTATTCAAGGAATGATAAGGAGCATGCCGAGCACTTGAGGATTGTGTTGCAGACTCTTCAGCAGGAGCAGCTTCATGCCAAGAGGAGCAAGTGTGAATTCTGGTTGGACAGCATAGCTTTCCTTGGACACATAGTTTCAGCAGAAGGAATTTCAGTTGATCCTAGTAAAGTCCAGGCAGTGAAGAATTGGCCAGTTCCGAAGACGGTGACTGAGATAAAGAGCTTTCTTGGACTAGCCGGATATTACAGGCGCTTTGTCCAGGATTTCTCTAGACTTGCAGCTCCGTTGACCAGGCTCACCAGAAAAGGGGAGAGATACATATGGACAGAAGAATGTGATGCAGCATTTGAGCAGTTGAAACAGAGGCTTATTTCAGCTCCAATCTTGAGGACTCCTTCAGGAAGAGGAGGGATGGTCATTTTCTGTGATGCATCAGGTAAAGGCCTGGGGTGTGTGCTTATGCAACGTGATCATGTTATAGCATATGCATCTAGGCAATTGAAGCCTCATGAGAGGAATTACCCAACTCATGACTTGGAGTTGGTCGCTGTGGTATTTGCTTTGAAGATCTGGAGACACTACCTTCTGGGAGACAAAGTGTTGATATACACGGATCACAAGAGCCTCAAGTATATTTTCTCGCAGAAGGAGTTGAATATGAGGCAGAGGAGGTGGTTGGAGCTTATGGCGGACTACGATATTGACTTGCAGTATCATCCAGGCAAAGTCAATACCGTTCCAGATGCACTGAGCAGGATGCCAGAGAACAGAGTGCTAGTCCACCTTACTCAGCAGAGGGAATTGATTCGAGATTTCATCAGATTGGATTTGATGTTGGTGCAAGGAGGTGATAAGGCAGGGCAGCTTATGACTTTACAGATCCAGTCATCATTGATAGAGGAGATCAAGGGAGCTCAGAAAGAGGACCCCAGATTACAGACATTCAGAGCTCAGGTGGAGGCTGGTTTGAGGACTGATATCTGTATCCATCCAGATGGTGCATTGTATTTTGGGGATAGACTTTGTGTTCCCCAGGGAGAAGTCAGACAGAAGATTTTGGAGGAAGCACACGGTTCAGCTTATTCTATACACCCTGGGGGGAACAAGATGTATCAGGACCTGAAGAAGCACTTTTGGTGGAATGCTATGAAGAGAGAGATAGCCCAGTTTGTTGCCAAGTGCTTGGTTTGCCAGCAGATAAAGATCGAGCATCAGAGATCAGCTGGACTTCTTCAACCTTTGCCGATACCCGAATGGAAGTGGGAGCACATCACCATGGATTTTGTGACGGCATTGCCTCGGAGTCCCAAAGGTAATAATGCGGTGTGGGTGATAGTTGATCGCCTCACCAAGTCAGCTCACTTCATACCATTCAGGGTAGGCCAGTCGACAGAGGTTTTGGCAGATAAGTATATGAAGGAGATAGTTCGTCTGCATGGAGTTCCAGTTAGTATTGTATCAGATAGAGACACCAGATTCAGATCTCATTTCTGGGAAAGTCTCCAAGAGAGTCTGGGAACTCGTCTGAAATTCAGTACTTCATACCATCCTCAGACAGACGGACAATCTGAGAGGACTATCCAGATCCTTGAAGATATGTTGAGGGCTTGCATGAGTGACTTCGGAGGATCGTGGGAAGATCATCTTCACTTGGCTGAGTTTTCATATAACAACAGCTATCAGGCAAGTATTAAGATGGCACCCTTTGAGGCATTGTATGGTAGGAAGTGCCGATCACCGATTTGTTGGGATGAAGTCGGTGAGAGGAGTCTTTTGGGACCAGAGATCCTGATGCAGGCGACAGAGAAAGTCAGGGTTATCAGAAATCATCTCAGGGCTGCTCAGAGTAAACAGAAGAGTTGGGCAGACACTCGGAGGAGGCCATTGGAATTCCAGACCGGAGATCATGTGTTCTTGAAGATATCACCTACCAAGGGTGTAATCCGGTTTGGTTCACGTGGGAAGCTTAGTCCGAGGTATATTGGCCCATTCGAGATCCTGGATCGTGTGGGAGATGTGTCCTATAGATTGGCATTACCGCCATCTTTGGACGGGGTGCATAATGTCTTCCACGTGTCTCAGTTGAGGAAGTATGTCAGGGATGACGGCCATATTCTGGACCATTCCGAGCTGGAGCTACAACCGGATCTTTCATACCAAGAGCAGCCGTTGGCCATTCTGGATAGGAGTGTCAAGACTCTGAAGAGCAGAGCTATTCCATTGGTATTGGTGTCATGGAACAGGCATGCGCCAGGGGAGGCCACTTGGGAGCGTGAAGACGCTATCCGGGAGCGTTATCCTCAACTTTTCACATCTTGATTGGGTAAGACTCTTTTCTTCTACTCTCTCTACCGTTATCTTTCCTTGTATCCGTATCTATCTGTTGCTTTTCCTGTTATCTTTCACCTTATGAAATTTCGAGGACGAAATTTTTGTAAGGTGGGTAGATTGTAATACCCCTCTCCCGGAATACGTACTTAGTTACGTATTCAGTCTTTCGATCGTATTTTCCGATTTACCTTCCGTATTTGACCGATTTTAATTTCAAATATCATTTTTCAATATTTAAGATTTTATGAGATTTTCTGGAATTTTCTGGAATTAAAATGAATTTCTTCAAAACGGTGTCGGCCAGTGCCGCTGACCGATTCCCGAATTTTTATCTCCCAAACTGTTAGGAATTTTTAGAAAGTCCCTTAGACTTTATTACTTAGAATCATATTTCTTACTTATACACTTTTTCTGAGAATTTTATAAATTTATGAAATTCTTTCGGAGTCGGTAAATAACTGATTCCGGGATTTTTAACTAAAAATCTATACAGTATTTCTTCAAACGAATTTCACCATGAGTCTTCAAATATTTTTCTTGATTTTTGGTAAAATTTTCAGACCAATCCGAGATACTTGAATTTCGGACATTTTTTTCAATTATTGCAAAATTCCAATTCCACTTCATTTCCACCTCATTTCCCACTCACCCCCACCTAACACCACTCATTCTCTCTCTCTCCCTTGGCCGGCCAAGTGGCCAAGGAGAGGACACTCACCTCACCCCCTTTTTACACAAAACCCCCTCTCATTTCCTTTAATTCCACCCTCTTTGCAAAATCCCAAATCCTATATAAGACTTTCCCTTTACACTTTAATCCTTTTCTTCCTCATTTCTACACAAGTGGGAGAAGCTCTCACCAAACCCTCTTCTTCCTCAACCTAAACCCTAGCTCCAAGAACACTTCAAGACCTTTCCCTCCAGCCCAAGCAACTGAATTGAAGCTTGGATCGTGGCTCACTTCGTCGCCAAGGATCTCATAGGTGCCTTTGACGACTACCCGCTTCCCGGACTCGTAGAGCTTCGATCTAACGATTCCAAGTGAGTATTTCACTCACCAAGACTTGAATTAGCTCTAGAACACTTGTATCTACACTCCTTGTACACCTAGGTCACAAAAAAACCATGATTTGGACCATCAAACACACTTCCAGAAAGTCTGTTCTGTCACTGTTTTTCCCACTATTAGTCGACTTACCCTAGGAGCTAGTCGACTAGAGCACTTAGCTGAAACTTAGTTTTTCTGGAAAACACAGTATTAGTCGACCTACCCCAATTATCAGTCGACTAATCTTTTCTGGACATAAATCTCAACTCTCTGGAAATCAATATTAGTCGACTCCTGAATCCCCCTAGTCGACTAATCCTCCCTGGACCAGAAATCCAACTTTCTGCATCTACAAACTTAGTCGACTTAAGTATCCATTAGTCGACTAATAGTTCCCTGTTAGTCGACTACCCTTACAACCCTAGTCGACTAACTTTCCCTGAAACAGAATTCCAACTCCCTGTATCCCTGTTTTAGTCGACTAACCCAGACTGTTAGTCGACTAAAAGCCCCTATTAGTCGACTAACCCTTACCCCTAGTCGACTAATTCTGACTGTGTGTCAAAGTTAATTTCTGTTCTGAATTTGATTCTTATGCTTGTTACATGTGTATTATATCTTGCTTGTTCATGCTTCAATACTGGCACTACATGATCTATTACTGAATGAATGTATCTCTTAATGCCTCATGACTTGCTATTGCGTATACTCGTTTCATGACATGTTAAATAGTAATATCACCACTTATCATGCCATCTCTTAAAACTAAGCATGATACACTTGACCTTTACATAAAAAGCACCAACTTACATATGGGTCGGGGGGAAATATGCGGAATATCGATATGTGTTCGTGTTTACAGTGGTTTTAGGTATATTGTACAATTACTGTTCCGGTCTTACCTGTGGTACTCCAGGGGACCGAGGGGAGTGCTTGCTCCCTTTCCTGTTTACTGTCATGACAAGGGCATACATAAGTCCCTCCTGTTTAGCCTTGCGGCAGGTTCCGTCTTCAAGCAACGGAACAATCCTGGGCCGTGGTCCCGGGTATGCACGGGACCCACTGTAAACATAGTTCGTCGATACAACCGCCGTTTCCAATAACAACCTTGTTTCACCAGGATATGGATCTATGTGCTCTGGGACGCTGGGTCACATAGCTAGATATCACGGTAAGACAAGTAATAATAATAAGACGTTAATTATAGATTTGTTACATATGATCTTACCTTATGGAGTTTACATCGCTTGTTATTCATTGCTATTTATTGTAACCTCATTGCCTTTATTCATGATCCTTATGTCACTTGACTATCTTTTATTTGTTATTATATGTCTTGACCCTTTGGATTTGCATATTCAGATTCTGAGGCTTGGAACGAAGTGGAGCCTTCCACAGAGGACCGGGCCTATCTTTCTGAGCAGGCTGACCAGCTCTAGTCTCATCGTGCCGACTCTTCCTTTTGGTTCACGGGATCTCCACCCATTTCGTGAGCATTTTTGTATTTTTGGTTGTATAGGATTCTTTTGGACTTGGGTTGTGATAAAGGACACTTGTAAAGTGATTTTGCTTATCATAACTTGTATAACTTTGTATTTATCTTTTGTAAGTTGGCATATGAATATACCACGCTGTGTGTTGTACTCTGATACTTGTTGTACTTAAGGCTTAGCGTATATACGTGGGGGCACCATCTGACCTACGTATATGCGTTGCAGTGACGTTCCCGTATCATTGGGATCGGGGCGTTACAACTTGAGACCTGTTAGTTACATGCTTCCTTTTAACACATGTATATCACCTGACCATCTAGTGTGTTATTACCTGACCACCTGCCATGCTACTATTTGGCAAGACCCTATTGATATGACCTGACTTACCCAGACTATTATCCATCTCTTGTTATGTTTGGTTGTTTACTAAATATCATCACCCTGTCATGCTATCACTTGACACCCAGCATGATGTACTTGACTTGTGATTATCACCTTTACGGGAACTTTACTTTATTATCCTGTATCATGATCAGTAACTTGTTTTCCTGCTTTACATGCAGTGACTTGACTATATGTATTTGTGTACTCCTGATTCCTGATCATGTCCATTTCCTGTTTTTCCCGTAAAGCGATAATTAAACTATTGAATCTTAAAATGGACCAACTTGTATTGGGTCGGGGGAAATATGCGGATATCGATATGTGTTCGTGTTTACAGTGGCTTTAGGTTGTGCACTATATTTCGGTCTGACCTGTGGTACTCCAGGGGACCGAGGGGAGAGCTGGCTCCCTTATTCCTGGCTTCATTATTATAGGGCATACATAAGTCCCTCCTGTTAGGCCTTGCGGCTGGTTCCGTCACCATGCAACGGAACACCCTGTGACCGTGGTCCCGGGCATGCACGGGACCCACTGTAAACATAGTTCGTTGATACCCCCGCTGTTTCCAACAACAACCTCGACTTGCTTATATATGGATGTATGTGAGTTGGCCGTACACCGAGCCACATACCTAGATATATGGGTTAGACGAGTAATAATAAAGTGTCATAATAACCGGCTCTTTAAGTTGTAAGTAGAGGTATGTGGAATGGGACGCATACCAAAGCCTGCATCTTAAATAGCTATGAATTTATGCTGTGCCTTACCGTATTTGCTTTTCCCGGACTTTATATCGGATTTCATGTTTTATGAGTATTATGATATGACTACCTTGTAGCTCGTCCTTGGTTTTATTCTGATTTCCTGTTTTATGATTATCATGCCATATCTATTCT
The DNA here is from genome assembly GCA_038442645.1 of Agave tequilana. Lineage (NCBI taxonomy): Eukaryota > Viridiplantae > Streptophyta > Magnoliopsida > Asparagales > Asparagaceae > Agave > Agave tequilana. The sequence continues at coordinate 153,780 of JAVJIF010033637.1, forward strand.
TACCTGCTCTATCCTATCTGCCTCCTGAGTATTCCCACTTGATATATGCATTATTGTGCTCACCCTGCTTCACCACTTGGTTTTGCTTCTACACTCGCCTGGGGAGTATTATTTGACTCCCCTGGATTCTCACGTCCAGGTCTTGGAGCTAGGAGCGTGTGTTCAGAGTAACGCAGCAGTAGCGTGGATCTCCAGCCGACCGTCCTGAGCCACATCCTTCCAGGCCCCCTGTGAGTCTCTCGAGTTTTCTTTTTAAACTCGTGAGTACCTTTATGCTGTTTTACTCTTGTACATCTGCTTGTATTCCCGCATTTGCGCATATTAGTGATATGATATTCATGTAATATTAGATCACTACTGGTGATAATTCTGTAATTGTATATATGTGTTGGAATGTAATAATGCACCATTTGCTTCCGTACTCTGATTCTTGTCTGTACTGATGCTTAGCGTATATACGGGAAGGTAGTTCTGACTACGTATATACGTTGCAGTGACGTCCCCGTATCCGTGGGATCGGGGCGTTACACATACTATAAACAATGAAATGAAAGCATGTAAACAATATAGGGAGTTAGAGATTGATACCAAAACCGATGAGGGCACCTCTCTAGTCCCCAACCAAGGTGGTCCTCCCCCACCAACTTTTCTTGAAAGTGATGCATCCAATTAATCTCCATGAAGCTCGGAACGCATCCACTCCAAGGTACCTATACTCTCACGTCATGCGAGAGCCCACACCTACATCAAACACAATAGGAGTGGTCTTTGGTACCCATACTCTTTTGGTCCATGGGGGTTAGTACCTTTTCTAACCCAAACAAATTTATTTGCTAAATTACAATCATATATTCTATTATAGCAAAATCTAGCAATGTGACCCTTACGTCCACAATGTGTACAAGTCCACAATGTGTACAAGTGTACACATGAGCATACATGGTGTGATCACAATGTGTACAAGTGTACACATGAGCATACATGGTGTGATGGTTGTGACCGTGGAGGCATGTGTATGCCGTGGTTGGTGTACATGTATAGATGGAACTTATTTCTTTCTAAACAAAGATTCCAAACGTGTATGGTTTGAAACACATTGGCTCAAAGTGGAGCTTAAACAATCTACACTCTTCTTAAGCATGGATATATCATTTTCAATTAAAGAAGAGGTGTGGCATGCAATAGGTGAGCTAGATGGAACTATCTTAGCATGGCAAACATGTGTATCAATATTATTTTTTAAAGAAACATTTTTCTTTAAACAATCATCTAAATCCTTAGAAATAAAAGCAATTTTCATTTTCAAGGATTCATTTTCTTTTAAAACAAAACTAACTTTTGAAGACAAGTTTTCATTTTTCTTCAAAATTGTTTCACAATCATTTTTATTTTTCAAGAATTTATTTTCTTTTATGACAAGATCAAGCTTAGATTTCAATGAGTCCCTTTCATTAGAAATCTCCTCTTTCTCTTGCAAAACCAAATCAAGCTTAGAAGACAAATTTTCCTTTTCTTTATTAATGCAAAAGTCTTCTTTTTCAACAAATTATATTTTTCAATTAATTTTTCACAAACTATAGATAGTTCTTCATTTAAAGCATTGGCATCAACATAATCATCACAGAAGAATTAGCATCATTAGCATCTAATTGAGATTCCGATTATACCTCAAGGGAGTTATTCCCTTATCATGAAGCATTGTGACTCGGATTCCCTACTAGATTCCTCTGGTTGGATTGGCAATTGAAGCTTGGAGGTGGATGTGGTCAATTTGTTCCACACTACAAAAGCGGAATCAAGATTAGAAACACGCATAAGATAATCTTTATTAAGCGTGCTTCTAATAGCCTCAAGGGCTTGTGCATTGGCCCCTATATGATTGCTATTACTAAGATAGCATTTCTTGGTAGCGGCAAGGAAAACATGCAAACCTAGGGTCTTCAAATACATGGACATCCTATATTTCCATGTGTCAATGTTGGAGACATCGAACATGGGAGGTGAAAAGCAATCCATGGGTGTGCAAACTAAATGTGTGCAAATAAATATATGCAAATGCAAATGTAGATTAGCTAGCCAAGATCACACTCCTAGGTGGTTAAACCTAAAGTATCAGGAGCGTAGGCTCTGATACCAATTGTAAATCACCTAGAGGGGGGTGAATAGGTTATAATGCTAATCTAGAAACTAAATGCGAAAGCTGAAACAAATTTGCACAAACACTTAATACAACCAACGAGTGTAGCCGAATTCCCCGTGGGCTCTGGACTAACTCCTATTGATTCCCCTAGATAAGGTTTGGTGCTATATGAAGCTCTCATGGTTAAGTACAAGTGAGGCACACAAACAACCAAGCATATAAGAATTAGCAATATGAATCAATGCAAGGCACAACATAAACATATGAATGATATGGCAATATGAATAATGCACAACACAATAATAAAGAAAGAGAGTTGAGAGTCAATAGATCAAACGCAAAGACAAAGATGTGTTTCGAGGTTCGAACCCCTAGCTCTACGTCCCCGCCTTCACCGAGAAGGATTTTCAATCCACTAATGAGTACCGAACTCCTCTCTTAACCTTACAATGCCACCGAGCAATACAACCACAATCCACCTCTACCGAAGAGGGATAAGGCCCGTAGCCAAAACAACCAACTCCACCTCTCACTAGAGGGAGCAAACCAAACAATCTCAACCTCTACCAAAGAGGGAGCAAACACCACTCCAATCAACCTCTACCAAAGAGGGATACAACAAATACAAGGAGGGTACAATACTTGGAGGTTTCCACAACCTCAAACAATTTCTTTTCCCACAAACAAATGATCCTAATAGAATAGGATAGAAGATAGCTCAAGTGTGAAAAAAACTAGGTGTTTGGAAAACAAAAACTCAAAGAAATAATCTTGGAAAACTCTTGAAGATAATGGAAATGAAGAACAAACACATATCTCCCAAAATACTCTTTTCTTTAATTTTTCCAAAACCTAAAAACAAATAAGATGAATCCTTTTTGGCACAAAAACACTTTTAAAACTTGTTTAAAATACTTGTATATGAGAGAAATTTTGGCTCTTAAAATCATAGAGAAAACCACAATCAAATGGGGTATATATAGCCCCAAAACTAAACTAGCCGTTAGGCTGAATTTTTCAGCCAGCACGGCTGGCGGTCGACCGCCCGGTCGACCGCCAACGGTCATAAATATGACCATTGCGAGTCAGCGGTCGACCGGCCGGTCGACCGAAAATTTCCAGAGAGCAAAGCTCTCTGGCCGGTCGACCGTAACGGTCGACCGCCCAAGTGTCTGGCCAAACGTGCACAAGTCTGTGCACGTCGGTCGACCGACCGGTCGATCGGCTCTGAAACATGGTCGACCGTCTCGGTCGACCGCCAGGGCCTGGTAGCCAATATTCTAGGACAGAAAAATATGTTAAAAATATTTCTAAAAATTCTTATAAATCTTTTAAAAATCCCTAAAAATAGTTTTAACATTTGCATGGATATACAAACTTGTGATAAATATTTTAAGACAAATATCAAACATTTTGAATCATTTTGTGTCTTGCAAATATTATCAAAAACCAAAAACTGTATTTACCAAACTTGAATTTTTCAATAGGAAATCTGATTTTTCTTAAAACTCATGAATAGACATTTCAAAATAAGTTTGTCTAGGAAGTTAAGCATGCATGTATATAGAATGAATCTACTATACATAAACCAATTAAACTTGTTTTGATCTACTATTCATGAAAACAAATATCGGTTAAGCCAAAAATCGAAAAACCAATATCCAAACATAAAACGTGTGTGTATTGTGAACTTGAGCATATCAACTATTCTAAGCTTTATAAATGGATCTAAACACACTAAACTAAACTAGGATACCTAAGTCTTCTTGACGATCTTCATCTTCAAGTCGACTCGATTCAAACTGTGATCCACGAGCTAGACTCCAACAAGTGCTATGTATCATCTTGATGCTCGGGCTCTGGAATTACCATGTGAAGCTTCCAAAACTCCTCTTTTTGAAGCAATCACCAACTAATATCTTTCTAAATGATCTGAAACTAAAATCATAAGATTATTAGTAAACATAACTACATGAGTTAATCATCATCAAAACTAGAGTGGAAGGCCTCTGGGCCAACACGCTTTTTCAAACAATCAAAAATCTGACCGTTGGCAGTCGACCAGCCGGTCGACCTTCAGCAGGATTTCCTGCTGAGTTGGCTCCAACGGTTATATTTTTTCGGCCTATAAATTGGGCTGTTTTGGCTATTTTCTACAAGATTTTAATAGAGTTTTTATGCTAGTTTTTCCTGCCTCTCTAAGTGTTTATCTCCACTTATTTTAGAGCTATAACTTCCATATCAAAAGGAGAGTTTTCAAGAGTGATTTTTCAAAAGAGATTTCTTGAGTTTTTCACCAAAAAATCTTTTCAAGTTTTTCTCACACAACTTGAGCTTTCCATTGCTACATAAATCCTATAGGGATCTTTGTTGTGAGAGAGTTTTAGGTGATCAGAGTGTTGAGATCACAAAAGTGATCTATTTTGTATTTAAGGAGGCGAACTTGCTGGTTCATGTTATTTCGAGTTCTTGTGGGAGCTCGGTGTAGAGGTGCGGCCTCGGCAAGTTAGTGTGCTTGCGTGTGTTTGTTCTTCCAGGAACAAGTGAGGGGATTAGTTAGTCCAAGAGTTCAAGTGTGAACTCCTTGTAGGTGTTGCGGCACCGAGTGATCTTGTGTGATCGATTCTAGTGGAAATCCTTCATAGTGTTGAAGGTGGGGACGTAGAGCAAGGGTGCTCGAACCTTGAAATATTTCTCCCGTGTTTGCGATTGCTCTCTCTATCTCTCACTTGTTTTATATCTTGCATACTTACATTGCTTTTATCTTTATATGTTTGATATATCATGTGCTTAATTGTTATATGCTTGAGATTGTTTATTCACACTTGTATTCAACTAAGAGAGCCATAGCAGCACCTCAACTCTTATCTAGAGGAATCTTGAGGAGATAGCCTAGAGCCCTTCACCAGAAATTCGGCTACACTCTTGTGTTATACTTGGTGTGTTAGCTTAGTAGTTTTTAGTTTGCATAGATAGTTTTTAATTCCGCATTATTCATCATTAGATTAGCTTATCACCTATTCACCCCCCTCTAGGTGAACTTCAATTGGTATCAGAGCTTGGTGCTCTTGATTTGGGTCTAACAACCTAAGTTAAAGTTCCTCATTTTTAACTAATCACAATATTTGTTTACCACACACATGATTTTCATGACACCTCCCATGTTTGACATTCTTAACATTCAAACTTGAAAAGTTAAGATGCCCAGATGCCCATGTACCTCAAAGCCCTAGGAATTCATGTTTATCTTGCCACTATTAAAGATTAATATTATTTAAATGGCAAACATTTAGAGGCTAATGCAAAAGCCATCCATGCTTTGTGAAAAACACCTAGAGGGGGGGTGAATAGGTGTAAGTGCTAATCTAAGAAACTAAATGCAAACTAAGTGCGCTAAATGCGGAAGCTAATGCAAATTATGCACAAACTAATACAATACAACAAGTGTAGCCGAATTCCCCTTGCGAGGCTCTGGACTAACTCCCCTTGATTCCCCTTGAAATGGGTTGAGGTGCTATGTGAAGCTCTTGTTGGATGAGTATAAGTTAGGCACACACACACAAGCAATCCTAGCAATATGAAATACACACAATCAAGCCAAGCATATAATAGATATGACAATAAGAAATGCAAGGCACAACACAAGCAATATATGATATGAATGAATCAATGCTCAACACAAGCAAGTATGATATGATGATGAGTATGATGCTTTGCACAATTATAAGAGAGAGAGTTAGAGAGACAATGTATCAAAACGCAAACACCGAGATTTGTTTCGAGTTCGAGCACCTTGCTCTACATCCCCGCCTACACCACCGTGTAGGATTTCCACTATCTCAACTCCCACGAGGGAACCTCTACCAAAGAGGATTTCTTACAACTCTAGGAGTACTAAACTCCTCTCTCAAACAACCACCTCACACCGAGGGGTAAGGCCCGTAGCCAATACAACAAACCAATCCACACACCTCTACCGAGAGGCTCACAACCAAACACTATCACCTCTACCTAAGAGGGATCCACAACACAATCACCCGATCACCTCTACCGAAGAGGGATTCACAAGTATAAGGGTGTTTACAACAATGAGGTTTACAACAAACAACCTCAAACACTTCTCTTTCTTTTTCTCTTATCTTTTTTCCACAAAATAAGATCCTAATAGTTTAGGATAGAAGATAGCTCAAGTGTGGAAACAAAGTGTTTTTGGAAACAAGCAACAAAGAAAAATCTTTGGGAAAATACTTGCAATATGATAGAATTGAAGATCTAAGCAAAAATCCCAAAACCTATTTTTCTTTGATTTTCCAAAACCCTAAAACAATAAAGAAGAGAAGTTTTTGCACTTAAAACTCTTTTGAAAACTCTTTTAAACACTTCAGAAAACTGAAAATTTTTCTCTTAGAAAACTTGGCTAAAATCCCCAAAGAGATGGGTTTATATAGCCCCTATACAAAACTAGCCGTTAGGCTGATGTGGCAGCCTGACAGGCCACCGGTCGACCGGTCCGGTCGACCGCCAACGGTCAGAATTATGACCGTTGGGCAACTGCGGTCGACCGGCCGTCGACCGAGAAAACCCCGAGAGCAGAGCTCTCAACTCGGTCGACCGTCCCGGTCGACCGTGTCTGTGCCTAACAGACGTGCACGTCTGTGCACGTCGGTCGACCGCAACGGTCGAGACCGGCCCTTGGTGCGGTCGACCGTCACGGTCGACCGACAAGCCTGTCAGCACAAAACAAGGTCAGAAAATTTGGAAAAATATTTTCTAAAAAATCTTTTATCTCTTTTTAAATACCATAAAATTGTTTTATCATTTTATGTTAAAACATAAACATGTGATAAAAGTTTCAAGACAATATATCAACATATCAATTCATTTTGAGTCTTGCAAATTTTATCAAAAATAAAACCTTGTATTTTGTCAAACTTGATTTTTCCAAAACATGAATAGGATAGTCAAAATAAGTTTGTCTAGCAAGTTTAAAGCATGAATGTATATCTAGACCATATCTAATATACATAGGTATAAAGTAAACTTGTTTTGATCTATTATTCATGAAAACCAAAACCAAATCATGAAACGTGTGTGTTTTGTGTTCACTTGAGCATATCAACTAAACTAAGCTTACAAATGGATCTAAACTCAAACTCTAAACTAGATACCTAAGTCTTCTTGTCGATCTTCTATCTTCAAGTAGACTCGGTCCAAAACTCCATCCATGGCTAGGCAAAGTGTGAACTTGAAGCTTTGGCCCTGGATCACCATGAATAGCTTCTAAACTCCTTGTTGAAGCTAATCATCAACTAATATCCTGTTAATGATCTGAACTTAGAAACACAAGAATATTAGTAAACATAACTACATGAGTGTTGATCATCATCAAAACTAGAGTGGAAGGCCATTGGGCCAACAATCTCCCCCTTTTTGATGATGACAAAACTCGTGGAGTTATATATGCATGGATTAAAGTTAAGCTCCCTCTTAACTCATGCATAAAACAAATAAACATAATATGCAAGAATGATAATGCATAAACAATAAAAACTCTAGATACCACATGGAATATCCAAAACAAAAAGCCTTTATACCAATTACAACAATTACAAAGCAAGCTTTGGAATACCAATTAACTTATAAACAATTAACTTAATATTCTTGATATTAAAACATAATATATGCATATAAACATAAGCATGCATATAAAACACAAATACTTCTCCCCCTTTTTGTCAATCATCAACAAAGGGGTAAACAATCAAAACCATAGATAAAATGAGGGTTAAAAATCTTTCTCCCCCCTTTGTCAATCAAAACGATGCAAACAATGTTCTCCCCCTTTTTGTCTAAAACAAAAAATAAAGTCAATAAGGGGTGACTACAAACATGATATCAATTAGAAAATATGTCAATGAAGCATCTTGATACCAATAAACAAGGATCATATATGTTATATGCTATATACATTCATGAAGAGGAAGACGTTAGTTAGCTTCCCTACACATATGCATTACATGAAGAAAGGATGACAAGCCCCAATTCACATAACACATATTATGTAATGCATAAGAGGAGATGTGAAGCTCCCCCTACACACGTATATCATATAAAGAAGATTGTCAAGCTCCTCAATTTATAATATACTCAACATGAATCTATATGTAAGAGAGATATTAAGCTCTCCTTGCATATAGGAAATACAAATCAAAACTTTGAATATTTTCTTTAAACAACATTTTGAGATACCAATTGTAATTAACATAACAAATTACCAATTGTAAAATAACATAACAAATTTTGAATGTCTAAAACACAATTTTGATACTAATTGTAAGAATATATTTCATTTTGAACATATGATACCCAAATTTAAATTCAATATTCTCTATCATAAAGTTTGGAGTGGAAATCAAATACCAATTGAAATAAAGTATGAATACACATTTTCTCCCCCTTTATGAAATACCAAAGGAAACATTGAATACTTTATTTTTAACAAACTCTAGCATAAACAACTATTTGTGCTCTAAGATATAGGAATATAGTAGGCACAAATAAAACAAGTATATGTGTATGAAATGGAATGAGTATCAATCACCAATAGATGATACCAAATGAAAGCATACATACACAAACACATATGAGTATACAAGAGAATCAAAATTGATACCAATTGAAAGAGTTCAATGATACCAATTGACATAACAATAAGTTCAAGTGTATACATCATATTATCTCCATCCCACCCAATCATAATTCAAGTTTTAAAGATTTCAATTTAGGGCATACATGAACATGATCTCCCATCCTACCGCCCTTGGAAGGTAGGGGTTTTCAAAAATAGATTGAAAATTATACCTTAGTTTGAAAATCACTACCAAATTGAAGA